>RCUC01083832.1:0-13254 GCA_003697995.1 Taxidea taxus jeffersonii
ATGAATGATTTTCGTGATCCCACGAACGTGAAATGTCACAAAAAAAGGGAACCCTATGAAGAAAAGTCTTGGTTTCGGCCCAGGTCACCATCTCAGTGTGGGAGACCAACCCCCGCATCAGGCTCCGTGCTCAGAGTGGAGCCTACTTGGGATTCTCCCTTCCTCTCCCTCTGTGCTTCCCCCCACTTGTTCAAGCACTTTCTCTAAAATAAATGAATAAAATCTTTTTTTTTTTAAAGATTTTATTTATTTATTTGACAGACAAAGATCACAAGTAGGCAGAGAGGCAGAGAGAGAGAGGAGGAAGCAGGCTGTCCACAGAGCAGAGAGCCCGATATGGGGCTCGATCCCAGGACCTGAGATCATGACCTGAGCCGAAGGCAGCGGCTTTAACCCACTGAGCCACCCAGGCGCCCCGAATAAAATCTTTTTAAAAGAAGAAAAGAGAAAGAAAGGAAAGTTGACTCCTGGTCTCCAGGGGTTTAGGGAAGAGGCGGGGGGATCGGTGATGGAGAGTGACTGTTAACGTGCCCGGGGTTTCTCTTGAGGCTGATGAGATGCTCTGGGATCGACAGTGGGACAGTTGTACACAGTCTTGTGAATCTACTACAACGTGACTGACCGTACACTTGAGAAAGGGGAGTGTCCGACACCTTCCTTTCCTGAATTCATAGATGTCACACCCTGGGCCAACCTTGTCTTCACAGACAAGGAAAGCAGAGGGAGGCCCAGAGAGGTAGGCCAAGGTCATCCAAGCAGAACGAAGCCTGGGCCAAGCGCCACACCACAGCGGACAGGGGCCAAGGACCCGGGGCCCACCAGAGTCCTTCCGGATCCAACAGGAGCTCGGAGAGGCCCCCTCAGCCTCCCCGAAGCCTCAGCCAGGTCAGCGGCTGAGCAGTCGGGGGTGTGAACGCCTGTCTGAGCAACACAGGCGCCTTCCCGACGTGGCAGCTGGCAGGGAGGAAAGCAGCCAGGTGCTCGCCCCGCACGCCGCCAGGCAGCAGTACACCTTACACACGGGGCTGTCACGCATCGTGCTGACGCCAAGCTGTCACGTCTCCTTGTACTAAAAATGGTGCCGCGTTCCTGTCTTCATTCCTTCCCCACTCTCTGAATAGAAACATCAGTCTGTGAGCTCCTTAACCCGCCGCCTCCTGTCCCCAGCCCGATGCCTGGGCTCAGGCAGGAGACGGGGCCCTCCAGCACGCCTACGCCACTCGCCGAGAGCTGGGGCTGAGCACGACGGCGCACTCAGCCGCTTCCCAACAAATAGCCCGGACTCCTCTGGAAAACATGTCTGGAGAGAGGGCTGCGTCTCAGTACACAAGTCTTGGGGTGACGTGTGAGCCCTGGCTGAGCACCAGGGACCCCTTTTTCTTCTGAGCCTGGCAGCTGCCCAACGAAGGAGGCCTATCTGCGCCCCTGTGACTGGCCCGGGGGCCTGGACTCCCATGTCCTCAAAAGACAGCAGACTTCAGGAGCAGGTGACAGCAGCAGCCCAGGGTCCTCTACTCTTCCATCCAGAGCCTCCCCAGAACAAAGGAAATTAGAGCCTCACGGCAGAGGACCCAGGGCAATGTGCCTAAGTGGAAAACGCTCCATTTCCTGGCTTCCCTCGCTCCTGGATAAGCCACTAGAGAGAAGTGTCAATCAGGGGGGCTGGGGGTTGGGGAAATCTCTGCCTCAACCAGTGTCTTCTGAACAGTGTCCTGAATCGGCTGGGTCACAGAAGGCAAAAGGTGTTCACAAAAACGGAAGAAATCCAAGCCATGCTCAGGGTCTCTAGCACTTTCCCAGGGCCTCAACTATGCCTCTGGCTGTAGAGGCTCCACGAGGGTAATCCAGGAATGGGCAGTTCCCAAATTCCTCGATCAAGTAAATTCCCTGACCATCACCTTGGCACTCATCAGTTTAGTAAGTGGGATCTTTCTCTAAGCTAGAGCGCGAACAGTTCAGAATTCTAAGAAACGTGCCAGCCAGGCAGTCTTCCCACTGAGAGCCTTTATTCTGGGCCCCAGCTATCACAAGGGGAGTCCCGTCAGTGGTTTCCTGAGCGGACCTCAAGGCGGAGGGGCCGGCATGGTGAGAGAGGAGCTGCACATGCACCAGGACAGGTTGGAGGACTCCTTCCACCCAACCAGGGGCCGAGGGACTGCAACCCAGTCACACACGGTCTCTCTCCCTCGAAAGGCTCACCCCTACCTGCCTTTTACGGCCAACAGGGTGGACAGCAAAGACACCCAGGGCTGGCTCCCTTCTCCGGGGACCACCAGGGCCTGATGGAGTTCTCCAACAGAAAGGTCCCTGGCACAGTGGGAAAGCCAACCCAGGAGAACATCCTGTTCTAGCCCCTTCTTATAGGTTCATACAGATGTTCTGGAGAAAATGGAACCCCTCCTCCCTCAGGGTCAGGTCAGCAGGTCCCCTGACGCCAGATGTAGAAAGCACCGCCACAGGGCAAAGGACCCAGAAAGCTCCCAGCACACCGCAGAGCCGTTCAAGGGTGTATAGCAGTGGGGGCCAGCTCTGGGAGGGGGGGTTATCCCAAGACCTGGGCTGGAGGGCACATCAGGGTGTGCTGCTCTAGCTCGGAGATAGGGAACAAAAGACTAAGTAACAGCACTAGCTGCCCCACACCCTGGCCCTCCCACCTCCCACCACCAAACACCCTGCTCGGCAGTCCTCAGGGTGCAGGCAGAACGCAGGGCCCAGGTCTCTGATCCTGGGGCTCACCGATTCTCACTGTGGACAAAGAAATGAAGGTGGTCCCTGAGAGCGTACCACGTTGCAGAAACTATGTTATACGTTATCTTACATAATACTTCATACCATCTTACAAAGTTGTCCTCATTATCACCAAAATGGGAGAAACCAAAGCCAAGCCCCATTTTACAGAGAAGGAAACTGAGGCCTACAGCAGTCAAATAAACTACCCAAGGCCATTCAGGAGCCCAGTCTTGCTGTCCCGGCATCTCAAAACACAGGAAGTAAATGGCATCTAAGACTTGATCATTATCCCGGACCAGGGAATGAGCATAAGAGGTGGAAAAAGGATGCCCAGTAAGAGAACCTCAAAATAAGGGATGGGGGACACACACCCCGGCAGATGAGTTGAGTAGAGGAGACAATCCTCAGAAGCGAAGCAGCTATGGTTGGAATCAAAGTCCTAAGAGAGTGGGTAATGGGGACTGCTAAATATCGGTTTCTGTTCCGGGATGTGGGAATGTTTTCATGCAAATGCCAGAAAGTTGGGTGGGGCCCCTGAGTTCTACCATTCTCATGACACCTCCCCTAGAAGACCCACTAAGGGATTTATTCCAATGAGTGGACATGACTGCAGAGAAAGGAGGCTCACTCTGTAGACTGCTACCTGCCCTCATGACAGTGCACCCCACACCTTTCCTTTTTCTTTCTTTTTCCAAACTGGTGAGAGCTGCCCAGAATCATGGCTAGCGGGGATGGGACACCTACCATCCTCCACGGTGGGAGCAGATCTCTGCAATGGTCCAAAATGAATGGTGCAAATGCGCTTTTCAGAAGAACATGGTGAGTTCTGACCGGTTGGCACCCCTTCCTCCAAGAGCCACCTCACACTGTTCCATGTCATCCTGGTGGCATCGACAGAGCCCCTCCATCCACACCTTGGCCTCCAGGACACGGCCCCAGGCCTGGCCCACCACCCCATGCCCTATGTCCAGAGGCCAGCCAAGTTCACCCAAGAGGAGCTCCCCTAAACTGATACACAGTCACAGCACAGGCGAGAGCTCCCTGCCCACTGGCCTTGCCAATCTGGAAGAAGGAATACAGAGGGACACCGTAATAATAACCGTCTGCTGAATTTCTGAATGGGGTGGACCAATTCCCTTGGCTGCCAATAGGCTTAAGGACAGACACTCCATGCCAACCAATGATGAAAGACCTCTGGGCTGACCCCATGTGCAGCAGCTTCTACATCCCTTTCCCCAAACACCCATTATATTTGCCTCCTAGCGCTCACTACTGAATAAATAAGCAAGTACTACAGTACTTGCTTATTTGCTAACTGACCTTCTTTGCTAGAACGTGTTATTCTGTGGGCACAGGGATCTTACCTGGTTGGGCTCCTTAGTATATCCCCACGGCCTAGGACAGAGCCTGGCACAGAAGGGGCTCAACAGATACTGTTGGTAGGTTCCTTGGTTGGTTGCTTCACGGAATCAACGAATCAATGAACCAATGGAACAAGCTTCCGTAAAGGAGCTTGCGAGCTATCCAGACATGGTGAGTGCCAATGGCTCTCATGGGGCAGATTTTAGGTCACAGCTCAGAAGACACTGGGCACTGAAATCTCAACACTCTGAAGCAGAAAATGGTTTATGTCCTTATTTTGTGACTTTGTCCAACTCGGAGAAAATAAGAGGGCACTTTACATAACACAGATGAGATTTGTTTTCTGAAACTTCGCCAAACATCAGATTTCTCTTTAAGGAGGGCAGGAGTATTTCACTTTCCAAATGTGTTGCCTCAACGTTGAGTTTTTTCCTTACAGCACAGAGCTGGGGAGCATCACTCATATGCTGCGGGTTAGTAACAGCAACGTAAAACCAGAGAAAGGCTCCAGCCCCTAAAAATAAAACCCTTCAAATACTCTCTTCTTCCTCCCAAGCCCTCTTGGCTCAGTGCATTGGGGTGACATTCTCAGGGTCTGCACTGATCAGACATGTGCGTGGGGGGGTCCTGGGCATTGGCATCTGGACCCCTTCTCCCGGCCAGTCCCCTGTCGGCTCTCATCTGTGGGCTGGGAGCCTCCCTCGCCCACCCGACTTGTCCCAGCTCAGCGTGAAGGACTGGCTCTGGAAGCTTCTATGACCTCCCACGTGCCCTTTGCAAAGAGACTGAAGGGTGTCCCTATCTTCCCACGGCAGTCTCTGTAGAGCTCACTCACAGCACTGAAAGGAACGAGGATGAGAGAACAGTTCTAACCGCCACCGTGCCCCCGGCATGATCCAAGCACCATATGAAATATACACATAATCTCATTTTGTCAGTTCCTTGTCATCCTCATAAGCCCTCTGTGAGCTCTGGTCCACTATTCCCATTTTACAAAGAAATAAACAGAGCCAGGGTGCCTGGGGGTTCAGGATGTTAAGCATCTGACTATTGATTTCGGCTCAGGTCATGATGTCGGGGGTTGTGAGGCTGAGCCCCACGCCAGGCTCCATGCTTGGCGGGGAGTCTGCCTGAGATAGTCTCTCCCTCAGCTCCTCCCCCCTCTTTCTCTCCATCTTTCTCCTTCTCTAAAATAAATAGATAAAAAATCTTTCACAAAATAAACTGAGCCCCAGGAATGTCCTGGAACCTGTGCAAGGTTACAGCTCTTTCAGGGCAGAACTGAAATGTAAACTCCGAATGACCTGATTCCAAAGCTGGTGCATCTGATTTCAAGGTCACGGTCGATCGGGTCTTCTGCTCCTTGTGGGTGATAGCATATCAAGTTACCTAAGTGTCCCTCAGGTGGCCAGTGGCTCATAGTCATTATTCTGAACCTCATGATGACCCCACAAGTGGCTCGGTAATAGCGCCCCCACCGTGTAGTTCATGAAGTAGCCAGTGCTCCCAGAGCAAGCCCACAGTAGGGTCAGGACTGGAATCTGAATCCAGCTGAATTCATGACTCCAGAGAGGCTATGCCCCTCCTTCAACCGCAGACCTATTTAGAAAACAGAAGCTCCAGTACCTAACATGCCTGAAGGTTAACGTGGTTCTTCCTCACTGTTTAGGGCAGTGAGAATTTAGAAAACACCTGAACGCTGAGCAAGAGCATTTGTCAAATTCATGAAACAAGGAGACCAGGAGACTGAGGTGGCCGTCGCGCCCCGGTGGCCTGTGTAAGAACACCAAAACCTACGCCAGAGTCAATTCCTGAAAAAGCTCCGAGGTTAGGAACCACCGATCTCCAACAGCCAACCAGGCTTTCTCAAATAATGCAAATAACTCAAGCTGCAGCTGACCAAGTCATTTCTCTGCTTCACCTCTACGTCTTCTCCCATAAAAAGTCGGCCCCAGTTCCTGTCTGGGGATGCTCTTGACCCTTCCGGTTTGGTGCTACTCAACGGGCACCCACGTTCGCTCCAAGAAACTCTCGCAACTTTTTACAGGACACGGTTTATCTTTTAATGGAGGGATCCAAGAAAGTGTATGTCACCACCGTGGTGGAATTACACAGCGGTGACAGCGAGTTTTGACATAAGGTGTAGAGTAACGTGGGCAAAATTTATGCTAAAGAGCAGGACACAGCAGTTCGCACAAGGGATACTTCTATCTAAAGAGAGAATACATAAAGGAAAGACTAAAAGACACATTAATTGCATCTATATATTGGAGCCAAGAGTCATATGTTTTCCTTCCTTCTAACTTTATTTTCCAATTTTTCTATAATGAGCATATACTACTTTAAGCATTTTTCTTAAAAGTTTTTTTTTTCTTTTAAAGAAACTGGCTATTATCAACTAGGGCTGAGTCCTAGTTTATTTTAATCCTTGGAATGGATGCCATTCTGAGTTCTGATTAAGGGTAATTCAGTCCTTTCAAATGTCCAAATTGTCTCTGATTTTTTTGAGGCGAATAATTGCATTTTATACTAAACTTATTTGCAGCTCAAATACAGCTCAAAACCTTGTTTTGATTACTTGTTTAGGAAAAGAGTAACACTAGAAAATGCACGAGAATCACATTTGCATGATGGGTGGCAAGGCAGGGAATTACAGTTGGGGGAAAAGAGAAATGAAAACGGCTCCTGAATATTCAGCAGCCGGAACCTCCCACCTCCTACCACATTCAGGCCCACACCCAGCCAATCCCTTTTTGGGGGGTGGGGGGTGGGGGAAGGGACTCTGTACTTGAAATCCCTGCCAGGCTGGAGTCTAAGGGTTTCACGGACTTCCTTCAGCAACTGCTCTGGGAGCTGGCCTGCACACTGGCTCTCCTTCCTCCCAATAAGAGAGCTGCCATCTTTCTGAGTCTCCCCAAATTTGGAGTCACCCTGGGCAAGACAGGCAGGACTGCAGTAACAGAAGCCAGCACAGAGAATCCTGATACTTAAGGGCGGTAAGAAGGACCCCAAGCTTTCTTCCCTGCAACCTCCTCCTGGGGTTTCACTTTTCCTGATTACAGACATGGGTCCCCAGATTGCATCCTTAGAGCAGCTCCAAGGATGACCCGTGCTTTATGTCACTTTTTTTTTTTTTATTAACCACCAACTATCAGCTGAACAAAGAGTTACAAAGTCAAGAGCAATTCCTGTAACTACAATGTATTTCTCCTTCCATTAATTATTTTGTTTTCCCATGACGTGTCACAAAGAAATGCCAGTGTTGAGGCAAAGTTAGAAAACAGGTAAGGAGAAAGGGGGGAAATATACAAAATCCCCACCACGCAGAGAAAATCATTTCTGGTTCATAGTGGAAACTGCAAAACTGGTAATGCATGCAAGTTGAAACGTTTTTATTCCTTTGCCAACATTTAAAAATGAGAGTTTTTAACACCTAACTCCAGAGTTCCATAAATTAAAAAGCCTGGAAGATGGGGAGAAACAAAGCCCCAATTCCTGGGTAGTGACCACCAGCGGACACTGAGAAGCAGCTGACCTGATTCATTTCCTGCCTGGGCTCTACAGACACCGAGGTTTATTCCAATTGGTCTAGATCTTTCCACTTCACCTTCCTAAACTAATGTACACATTTTTCAAGTTTTTGGTTAGGATTTAATAAAAATTTTTTTTATTATGTTATGTTAGTCACCCAACAGTACGTCAGTTAGCTTTTGAGACAGTGTCCCATGATTCATTGTTTGCGTATAACACCCAGTGCTCCCCGCGATCCGTGCCCTCCTTGATACCCACCACCGGGCTCACCCATCCCCTGAACCCCCTTCCCTCTAAAACCTTCAGTTTGTTTCCTGGAGTCCACAGTCTGTCATGGTTAGGTTTTTAAAGGCACTATGTATTCTATTTAGTTACCTGTTTTTCCCTAGTTTGGCACAGAAAAAATAAATTTCCATGCTGAGATACAAAATCTACATCATCATTTTTCATGGTTATAGAATACTTATCTACCTTTCCTGATTTTTCCATAATGAAGGAGCATTACTTTTTGAGATCTATCCTACTATTCCTCCACCAGACTGTCCTCTCGGAAGGTCCCTTCTCTGTAAGAGGATTGTTCTTCCTGCCCTGTCCTGCGTCTTGCCACTTCCGAGCACAAGCTTTCAGAAGCAAGCATGGTCTGCTGCCCTCACTTCTCCCCCTGCTGTGAGAAAAGGGGCGTCCCAGCTCAGGACTGCTTCTCTGCTTGGGATCCTCAGCATGCAGCTTAACCATCTCTGACCCATGGACATGCAGCACAAATGGGCATACACATCCTCCTTGACTTGGATAGGGTGAGGCTCCAGTAAACCCGATCTAAGTCGACAGTATCTCAAGTGGAACATGCACGTAAGGCACCTCCTCTACAGGACGCCTCAGTTTAGCGTAGCCTATGTGAACCATAGAGCAGAGCCTACGGCAGGGCAACATCACCGAACACACAGCCTCTCTTATAGTCACGTGTTGGCTATGTCAGGCGATTTACTGACTACTGCACTGAAAGTGACAGACAGGACAACCGTATGGCTACAGAATGATTTTCAGCGCATCGCTAGTTCACCTTCCTGACTATAGGGCTGACTGGGAGCTGTGCTAGGGGCCGCTGCCTTGCGACACGGGAAAGGATCGCACCACCAACCACCAGCCCAAGAAAAGACGCTAGCACAAAATGCAAAGTACAGTTTCTCCTGAGTGCGTGTCACTTGCACGCCATCATGAAGTTGGAAACGCCCAGGTCAAACCATCCTGAGTCAGGGACCCTTCACAGACACATAGTAAGCACAACACTGTAAGCCGCTGTGATTTGGGGATTGTTCGTTACAACCGCAGAAGTTAGCCTCAGCTGACTGATGCACTCAAGTACTGAAACATTCTTGAAAGTAACTCCAAATGACCATTTACGGAGGTCTCTGGCCCGCGCCCAAGCCTTGCCCTGTGGGGTGTGGCAGGATGCAGCCGGGGGCAGTGGCTCCGTGTCCCCCCACTGGGGCAGCCCGGGACCAGCCGGCCCGCCCTGCAGGGAACACGGCTGGGCACATGGCCAAGACAGAGGTAGCTATCTGTCTCAGCGGCCACGGGTCACTGTGTCCAAGGGTACAAGAAAGCAGTAACAAAAGCAAGTACCTTGAAGCAGCGCAATGCTCATGGTATGAAAAGAACCCGGAAGGAAGACTAACCAAGGGAAGAGCAGACGCCTGCCTGCTCACACGCTCCAGGACTCACGCTCTTAGGGCAGGGGAAGCCACTTGCTCTGGGTTCAAACTGGACCAGGTCTCTCTCTCTCCCCTGTGTATACTCGCTTACATTTTCCATTCTCCCACCCCACCTTTTTTTTTTTTTTTTTAAAGATTTTATTTATTTATCAGAGAGAGAGAGAGAGCGAATGAGCACAGGCAGACAGAGTGACAGGCAGAGGCAGAGGGAGAAGCAGGCTCCCTGCGGAGCAAGGAGCCCGATGTGGGACTCGATCCCAGGACGCTGGGATCATGACCTGAGCCGAAGGCAGCTGCTTAACCAACTGAGCCACCCAGGCATCCCCCACCCTTTTTTTTTTTAAGGGTTTTGTCAATGAGCTTCATCTAACTGAACTTGTGCATTGGGGTGCACCAAGCCCCCGGTTCTTCTCCATGGGCCTTCTGGTCTTGGAGCCAAAACAACTTGCTCTCCCTTGATGAAATAATAAATATACAGTGATAATCCAGAGGTTGGAGTCCTCAGGGAGACCCTGGAACCTTAAGGCATTTGTTAAGCTAATGATGATCAATCAGTCCTTTCACTTCGCTTACCTCTCTGAAATCAGACACGCCAGGCTTTGGTCTTGGTCTCTGAGCATGTGCTTGGTGATCGAGCCTTCTCCTCTCCCCTAGGGGACCTAGGGTCCCCCACTTTTACCCTGAGCCCCACTCACCTAAGTGACCCCCATCAGCCACACCTTACCACCAAGACCCCATAGGCCCTGCTTTGTTTTGTGTTTAATGGCAAAAAATTTTATATTGAAAATTTGCCAGCTGGACTCCACTTAGATGACACCAATTTTGCTGGAAACATCCAAAGCAGCACAGTGAGGAACGGGTGGAACAAGCCTCACCACAGTGCTGACCTCAGCCAGGTCAGTGTCTCAGAGCTCCCTCACATCCTGCGGGGCCACGTGCTCATTGGCCTTGACATCCACAGGGAGCTCGAGCACGCTGCTGTCTTCCGTTGTCTTCACCCTGACTCGGTGGAGGTCCGGGAGCTGGAGGGAGGATGGCCAGTTGGCCCAGTCCGCCCAGTTTGTTTCTCCTGCACCTCCCACAGCACAGATTCATCTCGCCTGCCTTTATATTCAGATGAAAGCAATCGCCTGATACATACACTTCCTTCATTCTTCGCTATCTCCCTTCTTTCCTTCAACAGCTGGACAGCTTCGCTCTGTCCCATTAAGAGAACGCGCCATGGTATACTGAGCCATTCCTCCGTGGACGGACAGGTCATGTCTGTTATTTCGCACTTGTTGTTGGTTGATGAGTATTTGTTTTCCCCTCGCTAGACTGTAACCCCGTGATGACAAGGAGCCGGTCTACACTTTCTCATTACCATAATTCATTCCTTAGCACAGTGCCGGATCCGTAACAGGAGAGGAAGGAGGGAAAGGATGGAGGGAGGGAGGGAATACGAGTTACAAGTGCGCCCAAAGACAGGACCCCACTCCCTGATACAAGGTCTGTTTCAACAATCAAATAATTTCCCAGTTCCTGCTTGCTATAAAAATTCTTCTCTCCCTACATATTTCACATTAAATTAAGCCCGCAGGCTCTTATATGATTCCTGCCTCTTACTGCCAATGAAGATTTTTAGTTATTAGTAAAAATTTACAGATACCAGAAGAGTCTGGCTCTTAAAACAGGGTACTTATCAAGATTCTACTTGCCTGAGGACGGGCCCTAAGACAGAACATTATCCTCTTCATGTTATTAGCCCGTTCAAGAGATAAAACCATTCACAATTCAATTACCGCTTCAGTTTTCTTTATAAAATATGCACTGGCAGGAACTTAAAAACACAAAACCAAACTCCCGTCTAAGGTGGAGAAGAGGACGTGCTAAAGGGGCCTCCTGGCCTGGGACTCAAGCCTTGGGCAGCCACCACGCCCTGAATGGTCTTCACATTGGGTCTTTGAAGGGCTCTTGCTTTTACCTGTAGAGACAGATGGGAGGAAGTCACTGCTCTGCCAAATGGGAACAGAAATTGGCTCCCGGAATCTGAAAAGTGCATGCCCTCCTTCCTTTTAAGCCTCAAACCCATGAGGCCCTAGCTCAGATACATGCATGGTTGAGGCTGCCTGTGGTCTTCCTCCCTAACCAACCAGTTCCCCGAAACACCCAGTAACTTCAGGCACTGGTCTAGGCCCTGGGATGCAGGAGGAAGCGAAGCCAGTGCTCATGGAGAAAGTGCGAGAGAAACAAGCAAGCCCACACATGAAGATTAAGCAAGATTGCTATTGCTTCAATAGCAAGATGGGGACACGGAGACATAGGTCGCTGGAGCATCAACTGTGGGCCAGGAACAGTATCTCACTTTTCCTATCTCGCTTACTTCTTATGCCAATCCCACACGCGACATGCTCGGGAGCTACATTGATTAGATGAGGAACCCATCTGGTGGACACACACAGCTGGTAGGTAACACAGGTGGGTAAATCACATTCCGATCCTTAGGGCTGCAGAGGCCAAGGTGTTTGGAAAACGGACTGATGGAAACCAAGCCAGCCACAACTCCTCTGCCATTAAAAGAGCTAAGAATCCAAAGTGCTGAGTGTTAGTCCTAAAAGTCAAGGGGATGGAAAGGAGGAGTAGCTTACTTGTGCTTTCAGCACGTCCAGGCAAAAATCTAGCCAGGGAGTTTGGAGACTCACCACAGTTTTCAGTCCCCCAGGCACTGCCAGGCCCTTAATGAAGAATATTTGAAAACCAGCTGTAATGTGTAGAAGAATCTCTCTCAGCTGTGAAAAGATTCCAGGATCTTTCTTGACATGCTTTTCCTTAACACAAATGGGGTATTCAAGGAAAACAAGGGCCTCTTCTTATTCCTACAGCTATAATTAGAACCTTCCCATCGGTTTTGTGAGTTTAAGGAGACAAAACATGGGGAGAACTTGGCACAATGTCTGCTCCATGGGAAACAGCTGCTGCCATCGCCAGCCATCGTCCTCCTTCCTCACCAACCCTCCCCTTCCTCACCAACCATCCCCCCCCCATCACAACCACCATCCTCACCAGCCATCAGCCACCGTCTTCGCTAACGGCATCCTCCTCACCGACCTTCAGAACCAACAACCAACCACCGCCGTCCCGTCAGCCACCGGCTATCCCAACACCATCGCCACTATCCTCATCGCCATTTTCTTTATTTCACATTCTCCCTCTTTGGGGACCTCAGTGAACAAGAGTAAAGCAGCATTCTTCTCTTAAACAACCCAGAGCTGGAGGGTCATTCAGACCTAGGTCTGCAGTGTCTCCCTGACACCCACCGACTGTGGTACCTGGGGCGGTCACCTCACTTCTCTGACCTCAAGGTCCCCGTCCGTCAACAGGGGTGAGAAAGCTTCCTCTCAGATCAGAACTAGGTATGGGAAAGGCTTAATAGGTACCAGTGCTTACTTTTCACAGTGGCCTCCTATATGTTTCCCGTATTTAGTGTTTCATAAATAGATTAAAGTGAAAGCAGGCAGGGGAGGGGCAGACTTGGAAACATGACGCATTGACTTCCACGGTCTCACACGCAGAGTCTTCTCTATCACATGCGGCCAAGTGCAGCTTGTTTTCCTTTCCAGGATTCTGGCAACTGGGGTGTCAGAAGCTGGTCCCTCTGTCGATCTTTTGTGGGCCCTCTGCCTCCACACCGGCCTCCTGTCATCTGGGCCACAGTGGAGCAGCAGCAACACAACCCCAGAGGGAAGATACCCTGCTCTCCGTCTCCACCATGCTACGCTCACAGTCCTAACACCATCCTTCGAGACTTCCTGAGACCCCCCCGCCCCCACCAGCGCGCTACCCACTTGTCACGCACTCCTCTCTCCCCCGGCCCCGAAAAGCAGCCTCCACACGGCCGCCAGCTTGCGGGGCTGCTTCCTGCCGCAGACAGCCAGGGCGG
>RCUC01083833.1:0-15991 GCA_003697995.1 Taxidea taxus jeffersonii
TGGCCTCACATCCAAGTTCAGTACCTATTTCCTTTCCTGCAGGAGTTAACACTGAGCCCCATTCAGACTTGGCCAGCATGTTATGCCCTGACACTGGAGTCCAGAAGTTTTACCCTTTGGGTGTTTTGAAGAGAAGAAGCTGTTACCATTTGCCAGCGGAAAGGTTTTGCTTTTGAAATAGTCTATGAGGCATGTTCAGGCAGAAAGGGGCTTTCTGGAGAAGGCCTGAGGAGACCCACCACTCATTGGAATTTCCATGAAACTGTGGGCAGATCATGAGGGATGCCTAGTTTCTGTAACAGTGAAGGAGAAACAGTGGCATTCTTTGGGTATAAGTGGATGATAAGGGGGAGTGTTCATAGGTGAGGTCAGGTAGTGAAAAGAGCATGGAATTTAGAATCAGAAGACCTGGGATTTATTTATTTATTTATTTTTAAAGATTTTATTTATTTATTTGACAGAGATCACAAGTAGACAGAGAGGCAGGCAGAGAGAGAGAGAGGAGGAAGCAGGCTCCCTGCTGAGCAGAGAGCCCGATGCGGGGCTTGATCCCAAGACCCTGGGATCATGACCTGAGCCGAAGGCAGAGGCTTTAACCCACCGAGCCACCCAGGTGCCCCAGAAGACCTGGGATTTAGAGGCAGAGCCCTGAGTTCAAGACCCAGTGGTAGGCACAGCCCCCAGCCATCTGAGCCTCTGCTTACTCTCTTGTAAAACAGTGATGCCCTCCTACATTCCTCAAGTCTCTTTGGTTGCAACAGAAACCAGCTTAAGTGAACACAAGGAAACAAAAGGGGTATATTATGAGGACGTCAGGTTAGGTCAGAGAAGTCGCAGGCAAGAATGCAGTCAAGTGTCAAGAATGCATGAGGCTTCTACATAAAGTCTCACACCACTAATTCAAATTTCATCTTTAAAAATTCATATTAGCTACCACCAAACTGTGGGACTTGACCTATTGGCATACTATCTTAGCTTCAAAAGTTCTGGAGAAGACCATTTTGCACCTGACATGGACCCTTCTAGAATCCAGAGGCAACTTGGCTTCCTTGGCGTTTCTAGGGTGCACCAGCCACCTGGGCTCCCTTATTTGCCATAAATAAAGCCTTAGTAATGCAAAAGTCTTGGCTCTGTAATCACACTTGGTTAGCTTGAGACTAATGAGTCGTTAAATGTCATTTTTGTGTCATGAAGATTGTTTCCCAAATTACCAGTTTATCTCGACTTCACTAATAATTATTTCACAGGAGCTTTTTTAAGCATTGTTCATTTGCATGTATAGAACTCACATGTTGAGAGTAAACTAAGAATGGATTTTTTTTTTTTTTTTTAGTTGAACTGGAATGGCACTTCACTGTGCCTTGGCAGATCGGCCCTCCTGCATTAGGCAGCCCCATGCAAGAATTGACTGTTGTCCCTTTAAAAGCGTCTGGTGGCCGGCTGTGTTTATAATCCTGGAATCCCGTGATTCGGTCCCACCTCCCAGCCTTGCTCACACACTCCTGCTCACATTTGGTCTAGATTTGACTTTTCCTTACTTAAGAAGAACAAGATTTATTGCCAGTCAGAAGCCAGCAGGCCCCCACATTTAGGAAAAATAAATAAATGAATCCTAGTCTGCCAGAGCGAACCATGTTCCAGTTCCACTGGGTCTTCCGAAAATGGTCACGCAGATCAGATCCTACGGCATGCCTGCGTCTAGAAAGTGTCAAGTCGTCCAAATGCTTCTCTCTTTTGGCTCATGGGATTCCTGAAGTTACCCTCTGAGGTGTTTGGGGAGGAAGAGGAACAGGTCATTCATACATTATTTAATGCTTTTTTATTGAGAAACGTTTACCTGCCGGAGACGGGGTACTGTCAGGGACTGAGAGCTGGTGCACGCAGTGTCAAAGACAGGGACGTCCCCGTCCTCAGGTAGCTCAGTGGTTGAGGGGTCGTTGAGCCCTCCCATGAGTCTTGATGCCTTCTTTCACTTACTAGTCATAGCAGACTATGAGAAAGGTCTTATTAACCTCACTTTGCAGATGAGATAACTAAAACTCTCAGAGGTCAAGTGACCTGAGTAAGGTCATCCGGGCTGATGAGGGGGTGAGCCACAGCTCAAATCTGGGCTTCCCCAACCCATGGGCTATGGATTGGGTCCTGGGTTCTTGTCTAATTGTGTGACCTCAGGTCAACTCAGATCAATTCAAGCTCTCTTTTCCAGTCTCCCACAGCCCTGGGTTGGGCTTAGAAAGGTATCTAGGGCATCTCAATTTAGTAACTTCAAGGATTTAAAGTTTATAGAGGCTCCAAGGGGAGGAGGGAATGTCTTTGTGAGACTGGGGGCTCAGGGGTGGGGTGTCAGAGGCGTCTGGGCTGGATAGAGGATGACAGGGTTCTCTCAGAGAGGTGGTCCAGGAATTCCCAAAGGTTGGCCTTGACTCAGGCAATCGCTCTGTCAGTTTGAAATGAGTCACTTGTGGCATGGGG
This sequence comes from Taxidea taxus jeffersonii, assembly GCA_003697995.1. Classification (NCBI taxonomy): domain Eukaryota; kingdom Metazoa; phylum Chordata; class Mammalia; order Carnivora; family Mustelidae; genus Taxidea; species Taxidea taxus. The sequence continues at coordinate 2,473 of RCUC01083833.1, forward strand.
GCGAGCAACCTCAGTCCCTTGCTAAACTACCGGGAAGCGCGCCCGCAAAATATTTCCTTCTGGGAGAGAAGAATCCTAATTACAACCCCTAGAATTTGCATGGCCCTCCAGAGTTTGTAAAGCTCGTTCACACCAGTTACCTCATCTGCTGATTGTTAACTGTCCAGAGGCCGAAGGGACCAGGGTTCGAGAAGACTGAGTCAAATGGTCTTTATATATTTTTTTTCCAAAGTCAACTTCTTTGTCAGAATGAAATCTCACTCAGTCTAGGGTCTAAAGTTGATGAGATTGGAAGTCACCATTGGGATGGGATTAGGAGGGGGGCACAGTCTACACTGAAGCCTTTGCTTGGGCCCCTAAGTCTGTTCCTGAAGGGTCTCCCAGGAATCTGCAACTTCCGTGAAACCCAATGAGAAACATTATTGCAGTGAACAACCATCCCATTTTACTCGCCTCTTCTGAGAAAAGAGAGCTGAAGGCCCGGGGGCTAACCAGAGAAGTCCAAGGTCACTCTTGAGTCAGTGCCCGCTCCTTGCAACTCATCAGGGCTTCTTCCTCAGGTGTCTCAGGAAGGTGTCCTCTTGGTGACAGACATCTCTGCTATGACTGCAGACATTGTTCAAGTGCCTGCTTTGCAGGCGGGGCTCAGAAGCATCATCTTCTTTTCAGGAATCATGGGGCCGGCGGCATAGTAGTTGGGAGTAGGTCCAGGAATTTTTCAGTCCCCAACACTCTCTCTGGGAATGCAAGAGGAGCAGTGTCAAGCAGGCTCTCCTCAGCTCTAAACCTTATGCAGAACTAGAGAGTGGTCATTATTGGCTGAATGTTGTCCCCCAAATTATATTTTAAACTCTTAACCCCGAATGTAATGATACTTGGAGGTTGGGACTTTGAGAGATAATTAGGTCAGGAGGGTGGAGCCCTTATGAATGGGGTTAGTGCCTTTTTGAGAAGGACCTGGGAGCAAGCTTGCCCCCTCCCCTGCCCCTGCTCAATCTCAGTCTCTGTCTCTCCCTCCCTCTCACCCTCTCCCTTCCTCTCTCTCACTCTATCCCCTCTGGGTCTCCCGCCCTCTCGGTCTCCCCCCATCATGTGAGGGTAGAAGACAGACATCTGCAAACCAGGAAGAGTGTTGTCAGCAGAATCCAGCCCCGCTGGCCCCCTGATCTGGGACTTCCCAGCTTCCTGAACCTTGAGAAATAACTATCTGTTGTTTAAGCACCCCGTCTGTGGCATTCAACTATAGCAGCCAGAGCTGGCCAAGAATGTCCTGGAATGGTTGAAATGGTAAATCTTACATTAGGTGTGTCTTAGCATAATAATAATAACAATAATAACAATAACAACAACAGCAGCAGTAGCAGCAACCACAATAATTAAACTTATATTGGCTCCCTATTTCCTAAGGGTCAAGTTCAAAGTCCCTGAAACAGTCTGTGACCTGAGCTGGGGCCTTCTGTTTGCTATCCTCTTCTCAACATCTTCGTCTCACTGAATCTTCAAGTCACCCTAAACGCTTTCCACTGCCCGAACAAGTCATGTACTTTCACTTTTCTGCGCTCACTCACAAGTTTGATTTTAGTCATAATAACAAACACTTCTATGGTGCTTACTGCATGCATATTTACGCATATATCTAGTGCTTAATATGTATAGGACATCTGAGTCATTTAATCTTCCCCAAGTCTATGAAGTAGATACCGTTATTAACCCCATGTTGACGTGAGAAAATCGAGGCACAGAGAGGCTAATGCGCTTACTTACACTGTGACCTTGTGGTCACCAAGGCAAGTATGAAGCTAGGCATTCTGGCTCCTGAATCCTTGCTTTTAGTCACCACAGAGTACTGCCAGTGGGTGAATGCTTTGTCCTGAAGAATTCCTCCTCCTCCTCCTTTAAGACCTGGCTTATGTACTACCTCCACCAAGATGTCCCCCTAGGGTTCCCCCAGGAAAGGGTAGGACTCTCTTCTCTAGGATGGATAGCACTCTGCCCACAGGGATTCTGCTACATTTCCTATTGTGTGCTAATAGCCAAGCTTGTGAGTCTGATTCTCTACCAAAGTGTGGGGCCCCTGAAGGTAGGGCAGATCTTACTTATCTTGATATCCCTGAGCACTCACTACACTTTTGGTGAATAAGGGACAGCTGCATATGCTTTCTCCCAATTTTTCAATTTCTTCCCATAAATAACAAAATCAAAAGGAAATTGCTTTGGTCAGAAATCCTGCCATGGCTCCTTCAGGATCATGCCAAGGTCACGGACAACATTATCTTTTTCTGTGCAACCCACCAGGCAAGAAGGCCATTCAATTACACTTTTGGTGGTCCACGTCGACAATAAATACTGCTCTTGATTTTCAAATATGAAATCACTGTTCTGTTATAGGTAGATATGAAATTATAATGCAAAGGGTGATTTTTCTAACTCAAAATGCCTCTCTTGAAGAACAGGACAATCTTCCTTCCCTTTCTGAGATGTACTGGGTAGGACAGAAGAGGGAAAGTAGATGACTGTTTGCATCATCGGAGTCTAAACAGGAGCAAGAGAGGATGGGTGGATGTAGGGATGTAGGGATGGTGGCTGGATTTGTGGATGATGGGTGGATGGGCAATGAATAGATACACTGATGAACAGATGTGGCTGGCTGGCTGGAGAAGAGGATAGTATACAGATGGATGGATGTAGATTTATGGAAAACCTTGGAAAACACTTGGAAAAGGATGTGTGGGAAGGTGGAGAAGTTGTACAGGAGGGTGATCAGAAGAATAAGTGGATGGATGGACGGATGGATGGATGGATGAAAGAATGTGTGGTTGGATAAGTAGATGGAAGGGATGGATAGATGGGTAGTCAAGTGAATAGGTGGGTGGAAGGATGTCTGGGAAGATGGATGAGTGTGCGTGGCTGGATGGATCCACGTGCCAGCCCAAGGCTGGAGGATGACACGTGCGTTGGAAGAGGGAAGTAGCAGTCCCAAGACTGGCCCTCTTTCGTTTTCTCTGAGCCGCCCTGATAAAAAAGCAAAACTCCACCTGAGCCAGGAGAACTTGGCTTCTCTTTCACTGGGAAGAAGAAGGAGCTCATCCTCTTTCCCTGGGAAGAATCACAAGCTCCCGACCCCTCCTGCCCAACGTAAGCACCGGAGCTCCGCTCTCCATGCAGGACCCCTTTGCCATGTGGCCATCTCCCCTCCCAGAATATCCAGCTGGCTGCGAAACCCAGAGACACCACTCCCCAGCTGGATTCCCAGAGAAACTCGGTGGAAAGGAGGGGTCGGAGGCTGAACCCAGGGCGGCTGGGTTTGGGGACCCAGTCAATCCCTTGCGGGTCCTGAGGCCGCCCTCCCCGCGAGCCGGGAGAAGACCAGGGTGCGTCCTCGGGCGCACGGGCACCCTTGTCCTCCCGGCTCCCGCCCAGGCCGCCTGGATTTACGGTCTCTGCGGAGCTCGGGGCGGGGGCGGAAGGGCCAGCGCAGAGGAGGGCTGCTACGTCTTTAAACCTCTGCCGGCTGCTTAGTCACAGCCCCCTCGCTTGGGTGTGTCCTGCGCTCGCTCCCTCCTCCCTCTTAGGTCACTCTTTCAGCCCTTGAATAAAAACTGCACCCAACTTCCCAGGCGCCCTCATTGCCCAGCCGGACCCCAGCCCCTGATAGGTTCCGTCCGGCCCGCTCGCCCAGTGTTCCGCCGGTCCCCGCCCAGCGCCCCCGACCCTCCGGCGCCCCGCGCTCGCTCTCACGGTTCGCTCGCACCATGGACAAGTTTTGGGGGCGCTTAGCCTGGGGACTGTGCCTCCTGCAGCTGAGCCTGGCGCAGATCGGTGAGTGCCGCGGGGGGCAGCGGGAGGGAGTGGTCTGGGCGGCCCGGAAGGACCCAGTAGCCACCTGGCTGAATTGGTCCCGGGGACCGGGGACCTGAGGCAAGTGGGAGGCGGGCCGCGTAGATCTGGTTCCGGAGAGCGGTGCTAGGATTTGCGCTAAGCCCTTGGAGAGTGTGCTGGAGGGAAGCACCGTTGGGTTGAAAGGAAAAGAGAAAGAGCGAGGAAAGTTGGACGGGCAGGCTGCCGGCGCGCGTGTTTGGGTGAGGTCGGTGGTGCCGGAGCACAAGGCGGAAAGTAACTGTACTGCTGGGTGCGCGCAACCGGTGTCAGGACCAACAGGCTCCTGTGCCCAGGGGCGCTGGAAGCCTGGCTGGGCTGCGGCCAGGCAGGGCAGAGCTAGGCGGGGCCGGGGCTGTTGGCCAGGTGGCCGTAGAAATGGTGGTCTGAGGGCTGATGGCCATGAGCTTTCCAGAAAGGGTGCGGGCGCCCTGGAGCTCCCCACTGCGCCTGGGTTCCAGCTCTTGGAGGTGGCTCCAGTCACTGCCTATCTAGCGCTTGTGGGAACTTGAACCAGCTCTGTGAGATTTTGGGTTTCCACGAGGTGCCAGCCTGGGGCAGGGAGTGTGAAGAGGAAGGCCAGTGACTGATCCTTGCGAGCCTCCTGCTTCTGCCAATCAGTTAGGGGAAATCCAGACAGTACTGTGGCTCACATTCCCTGCCTGGCAGCCTCAGAGCAGGCAGGGGAGCCTGGGCACCGCGGTCGTGTTGGGGAGCCTGGGCACCAGGGTAGTGTTAGGGACCCTCGAGCTGGGGCTGCCGTGCCCCATCCGAACAGGGTCTTGTATCTTCAGTGGCTTTGGAGTGCAAGATGGCTCGTGGGCTATTCTGGTGAGACTGAACTCCAGGCGTTCCTTCCCTTTGTCTGTATATGTACAGATAATTACATGGCTGATTTGCTTATTGCTAGCGAAATTAATTTTTTCTTTTAAGAAATGCCAGCTGGGTCATTAAGACAGCTCAGCCTATGGTTCATTCTACTCAGCAAGTATTTATTAAACCCAGCTCTGGGGGGACCAAGAAAGGAAAGACACGGTCTTACCTGGGTACTTTGGGTGGGGGATGAATGAGGATAGAAGAGTTAGATTCGTGAAACAGAAATAGTAATAGCGATGATAATCACACTAATAGAAGAAATGCCAGCTCCGGCTGCCGTTTGCTACATGCTTTCAGGGGGCCAGACGCCCTGCTAAATCTTTATAAGCGTTAACCTTAGTTTATGCTCACGTTGGCCCAGGGAGAAGTGTCCTATTACTAGCCCTGTTTTACAGGACGGAAACAAACCGAGGCTCAGAGAGGTTAAGTAACTTGTCAGTTTTCACACAGCCAGGAGGATTGGTGTGTGTGTGAACCCAGGTCCATGAGCCTATGCTTAGTGGGAACATGTTAGACTGTATGATGCTCCAAACATCCTTGGAAAGAGTTTGCAGACAGAGGGCTCAGGTGGATCAGAGGCCATTGAGGAGGCCTGCAAGGCAAACTGAGCTCCAGCAAGCCCTTGAAAGGCAAAAACGCTCCAGGGGCCAGAGAAGAGAAAACCTGGAGTGCAGGGAGAGCCCTGGACCGGCCTTCTCTGGGACCTCCAGGGACGTCTCTCTGTGTATTACCTTCCAGCGTTTCTTCGGCTTTGTTTCTGAGGATCCTGATTACTGCCTCTTTCCAACCGGCCTCCCTGATTCTTCTCAAGGGCCCTGTCCCCAAGTATTTGGGACTGTCCTGACCCTTGAGGTTCTCCCAGAGACCAGAAGCCTTACTCCCTGCCCCGCATTTTCATGGTCCTTTTGGGCAGCATCATTTGGAGGAAGCATGAAAAAGTGCCAGTAGCAATAACTGTCAAGAGCTTTGGCTTTCATGAGCTTGTAACATTGTTTGGAAGGAACTGAGACTTGGAAGGGAGACGTGACTTAACAGCAGCTCGGCTGGGCAGGCAGAGAGGGGAAAGAGGAAGAGGAGATGGGGTGGGGGTGTGGGCAGTACCTTTGCCCCAGTTCCCCCCAGCGTGGGTGGATTAGTAAGGAGGGAGGCCTCCAAAAGACAGCAAGGAAACTTTGGAAAGGAACAAAGCTTTGGGGAGGAAGAAGGGCTCCATCCTCCGTGTCAGAAAGCAAAAAGTGTAGAAATGGCCAACATGGGACCCAAAAACTAAATTGGAGAATAGACCCTTTGAACTTGGTGTCATAAGCAGGGGGAAGAAAGTGGCCCCAGGGAAGAGGGCAAGTGGGTTGAGCCCTCCCTCATCTCCCCTCCACCTCTCCTCACTGCTTGGGAATTGTGCCCCTGGTGTTAAGAAAGAAGGGTGCATCTGAGGGCTCTGGAGCTTAGGGGTGGCAGGGCCCCTTCTGCTCCTTGTGGACATTAGAGACCCCTCTTCCTGGGAGTTAGGGCTTTGGCTGAATTTTCCCAGGTGCAGAAGCGAGAAATCCATCATTGCTGAGGTTGGCATCAATCAGCTCAGTTGTTCCCCAGATACGCATTGGACATCTTATTTCTTGCAAAGGCGCAGGGCCAAGTAGGTGTGTCTGAGGCTGGCAGCTAGTAGGAAAAGGTTCCATTTTCTTCCAAATCACCCCACGCAGAAGCAGCACAGGCAGCCTGAAATTCTTAACTTATGACAGATAACCTTCCATTCATTCAAGAACTATTTCTTGACTCATTGTCATAGACTCAGCAATGGGGACTCCAAGAACCATTTAGAAAAACCCTCCTTTTTCCCATGGAGGAAACAGATCCTGAAAAAGAGGGAGGAGTGACTTTTCCTCTTGCAGATGGACTGAGGGCTGGACATTTTCCATCCACGGGTCTCTGAAACACCTGTACCATCCAGGACAGTGATGAGCCCCCACCTGTCCCTGCAATGGGCACAACACTTGTTTCACACCTTAAATGCTATATTAAACATTCACTACATTTTTAAAATTTTACTCTACAATATATCCAGTTTGAGCTTAATAGAAGAATAATGATATATATGTCTTACCGCAAAGCACAGTTGCTTCTCGAAGCCTCACACTGCTACTGCAAAGAAGAATATTAAGTCCCAGATTGTGCCGTTTACTGAGCACCAGCTCTCCACTAGGCACTCAGCCAGGGGATTTGAATATGTTATTCTTTTTTTTTTTTTAAGATTTTATTTATTTATTTGAAAGACAGAGATCACAAGCAGGCAGAGAGACAGGCAGAGGGAGAGGAAGGGAAGCAGGCTCCCCGCTGAGCAGAGAGCCAGATGTGGGGCTCGATCCCAGGACCCTGGGTTCATGACCTGAGCCGAAGGCAGAGGCTTTAACCTGCTGAGCCACCCAGGCGCCCCTGAATAGGTTATTCTATATAAGCCTCATGATAGTCCTGTATATGTTTAGCACTTTCTTAGTCCCATTTTCTAGATCAAGAAACTGAGGCTCAGGGAGAAGGCGTGACTTGCCCAAGGACACACAGCTAGTAAATGGTGGGGATGGGGTTTCCCATTGTCTAACTTTGGAGTGTTAGACTCCAATGCTTACGCTTCTTTGATTCATTACTTGGGAAATTGTTTGTGAATGTGATTCTCCTCCCTCCCCTGTCCCATGTGACCAACTAACATGAAGCCTGGTGTGAATGGCTTCTCCCCCCTGGCAGGCTCTGTGGACTCTTGGCTGCCCTACCCGGCCCTACCCTGGACTGTTTCTCCCCAGGCTTGGCCACAGCTGTCAAGAGATGCCAACCTAGTTATTTGTTACTAAAATAAGTCAATTGCCTTATCAGAGTTCAGCTGCCCTTCTAGACATGCTCTCATTTGCAGGCTTGGAAAAAAGGGAGAGGCTCTGGTTCTCGTCTAAGAGACAAGTTAGGGCAATTCCCTCTGCCCGAAAATTAAAGAAGAGCTTGCAGAGTTCCTCACCCTAACCCTGCAAGCATTTTATTTTTTTTTTTAATGTTTATTTATTTATTTATTTATTTAACAGATAGAAATCACAAGCAGGCAGAGAGAGAGTGCGGAGGAAGCAGGCTCCCTGGCTGAGCAGAGAGCCCGATGTGGGGCTCGATCCCAGGACCCTGAGATCATGACCTGAGCCGAAGGCAGAGGCTTTAACCCACTGAGCCACCCAGGCGCCCCCCTGCAAGCATTTTAGATGCATTTACCTAGCAAGGCCCTCATCACATGCTCCGCAGAGGTCCCTGGTGTTTAGCAAGTTGTATGTGGCCCAGCGAGGGCAAGCCTTAAGGACTCAGGTGGTGGGCTGACATGGTCTTCTACAAAAGTCAAGGATCTTGAACTGAAAGCCGAATGGAACTCAAGGTGACAGGCAGCCCCCCAAGTGAGATTTCAGATCCGTCTGTGGCTTCTGGGCTGATGGCTCTAAGCTGGGGTTCCCTGACAGAGTAGAGATGGTGGGAGGCAAGCTGGGCTGGCCTAGGGCTGGGGCGGCTGGGGCTGTCCCAGGACTGGGGCTGGGTTGTGTTGGGCTGGGGCTGGGCCAGGGTTGGACTGGGGTGGGGGCCGGGGCTGGGGCTGGGTCTCGGCAAGGACTGAGACAGAGGCTGGTGAGTTACGTCTCCCCAGCACCTGGGTCCAGCCAGCTCCATCCAGAGCCTGAAAAGGAAGTGACTCTTGTGCAAGGGCAAGCAGAAGCAGGTGGCAGATGCTGTCGGACAAAGCATGGTTCTCAAAGGGGATCTTTTCTGCTTCAGAAAGAAATTCTGGGGGATTGCACAGCGAGAAGCTGATGACTCAATTTCCTTTGTGTCTCTGCTTAACTAGGAAGTACACGAGTGTTCTTTAGAATGATAGGGTAGCCTGGTGCCTCCTACTTTAAATTCGAACCCCACTCTTCACTCACTTGGCAAGTTGAAATTTTTCTTAAAATATGTCCTCCCCCAAAGCTGGTCATCCAGGGTTTGGGAAGCCAGACCAACCTAATAGAGTTAGGAAGGAGTGTTTTCTGGTCTGTGGTTGTGGAATCTGGCGTGGCATGGATAAAGCGATTGTGCATGCCAAATTTCCCAGGGGAGTCAGGATTTCAAGTGTGCAAACACTCTACCACTTGATGCATAGTATATATTTCGGTTAAGGGTCTCTATATTTTTCTACCAATAAATGTATGGCTTCGTGTGATTAGGAGTCAAAAACTTTGCAAGGCGTTTTGCATAAATGAATTCACAGCTTGACAGTGTCTTCTTCAGTTTAGGGTACGATTAAATTGACATTTGGTTTTGAAAACATGGAGAAGTCTTGGGGAGAAACAATTCATATGCCTCTGCTCTCCACTTTCTGATCACCCCAATATGTGAAGTACCAAGACAAGCTACATATTTGATTCTTGCTGGCTGCATGTGGGCATACACGCATTGTGGTGTGCTTGTAAGTCCGTATGTGTCTGAGCCCATGCCTCTACCCCTCATGTGGGTATTGCTTGCCCCTTCTTACGCATGTATCATGTGTCTTCTATGGGCCCCACACTGTGCTGGGTACCATGGGGGAATTATGTGTATGAGATCGGCACCTCTGGCCAAAAACCTTGTGGTTCTATGTGTAGAACATGGTGCACCCAGCTGACAGGCTAATGGCATTGTGGAGCTGACACATGATAAGCAGGGCTGGAGAGATCCACGGAGAGGAGGTGGCAGTAGGGACCAGATAGGATTTGAATCTATGAAAGAGCAGGAATGAAAGCAGGGCGGGTCTCCGTTCCCCTGCTATTTATCTACCCACGCTCAAATACATTAGTGAACCAGCCCATAGCATCAACAAACATTTATCCCATCCCTGCTGGCTGCGGCAGCCAGTTAGGCACTGGGGTCCCGTGGTCAGAAGGCCACCGCCCTCACCCCTGAGTTGCAAGCGCGTGGTGTGGTGTGTGGTTTCCTGGGTAATGGCTGGCTGTGTGTCTCTGGCTTCCACATACTAGATTCAGGTCATGCACTGTCCCCCTCAAGTCATGAAAACCCCCTCAAGTCATGAAAACCCTCCAGACATTGTCAATTTGGCAGTGGTGGGGGGGTAAAATCACCTCACGTTGAGAAGCTGGGGTCGTAGGATGGCAGCCATTCCAGGAAGCTCACTTCTGACAGTGCAGTATCTGCTTCTTATAGGGCCCCATTGGGCTAAAATTAATTAGCCTTGAAGCTGCGCAGTAAAATCATGCAGAGGGAGACCTTTTTCCCTTTGCGGGCCAAGGGTGCTAATGACTTTCTCACTTCTCCGAGGGGGAAAACCCAAAACCAGACATGCTCTTTCTTATCTGTCTTCTGCAGAACGGTGGGAGCCCCCTGACGTCAGGGATCATGTCACATTCATTTTATGCATGTGTGGCCCCAGATCCGAGTGTTGGCCCTGGTTACCGGTAACTGTTGAACTCAAGTGAATATCCAGAATACAGGTTTTTTTTTTTTAAAGATTTTATTTATTTATTTGACAGAGGGAGATCAGAAGTAGGCAGAGAGGCAGAGAGAGAGAGAGAGGAGGAAGCAGGCTCCCTGCCAAGCAGAGAGCCTGATGCGGGTCTCGATTCCAGAACCCTGAGATCATGACCTGAGTCGAAGGCAGAGGCTTAACCCACTGAGCCACCCAGGCGCCCCCAGAATACAGTTAACCTGGTCCTCTACATGGACGCACGCGGGACAGCATATGTAACACAGCAGATACGTCTGTGCGTGTATGTGATAACAGTGGTGATGGCTGTTTTGCTCAGGGCAGGGGTGAGAAGGGCGCTGGGCTGGTCAGCTGCCCACCGCAGGGTCATGTTTGGTCTGCCCAAACAGGGAGATCACCCGTCTATTTGTGGTTTTGGTGGCCGTTTGCTGTGGCTGGGGATGTCTGTCTCAGGACAGGGTTACTAGCTTCTTGGGCCAAGAAGGGGGTGGGAGCCAGGCAGGATGGTGACAGCAACCCCCAAATTTAAGCCTCAAAATAAAACCCTCCCCAGCAGCAGGCCGCTGGAGGTCTGGTTATTTGGGAGATGCTGATCTAAGGTTGGCCTCCTCCTCCCACCACGCCTGCTTCTGGAAGGTGGTGGCAGCTGGGAGAGAAGCGGAAGAGCTTCAAAGAAGCGTCTCACCTTCTCTGAGGGTCTCCTGCAGCTCAGGAAGGAGCAAGTCTCCAGGGAAGCCTGCTGTCTGCTGCGGAACCCCACGGACCACAGCAAACTGTATTTCCTCTCCCTAGAAGCTTGCCAAGTCTGGAGTGCCCATAACTGGGGCAGGTCCTGCCTTCCTACCCCAGGGATCGCCTGCCCAGTGACGCTTGGACACAGGAAGTCAATTGGGGAATGAAGGGGCAGGTGTCATGGGGGAAAAGACCATCCCGAAGCCAGATCTTCCTGAGCATGGCATGCTCCGGCTGCCTGGGTGTGTCCACCCGAGGCAAGTGGCTCTTGTGAGTGCAACTGTGGGCCAGGGGTCCAGGGGTTGGGAGGGGGCTGATGCACCGGGGAGGCGATTCACAAAACTCAGGCCCCACAAATCTTCCTCAAGGAAGACTTTGGAGTTTTGGAGTTGCAAAACTCCATGGGGAGATACTATTCACATTTGGTCCGGTGTCTCGGCCAGTGTCCTCTGGAGGTGCCTATCAGTTCACCTTCCTTCCCCACAACCTTCCTTGACAGTTAGAGAGAGCTCTTGTACCTTGTACACTTGTTCCTTTCAGTTGGCTGGATATTTTTGAGGTGACGATCCCCACAATTAGTAACAATAGTGAGTACTTACACAGCGCTAACTACACCAGCCTTCTAACATACACCAGCTTCTGAGTAGTGTGACTATTTGCCCTGCTTTACATATTAGAACGCTGAGCCATGGGGAATTTGAGTAACTTGTCCAAGGTCACAGAGCTGGTACCTGATGGAGCTGTGATTCCAACCTAGGTGATCCGGCTACTGGGTCCAAGCTCTTAGGCACTGCCTTACTGTGCTTTTCTTAGTGTATCAAGCTGTCAGGTCCCCCAGAAACCCCAGTGGTGATGCCTGGTGGTACTCTGGTTGTTTCCATAAACTCCATTTGGGAATCAGGTGTGGGTTAGGTCATAAGGTCCACAGAGCTGGTCTTGCCCTCCCTTTCTCCATATGATGCCAGAGGAAGGGGATGGAATTGCAAATATGAAGGAGAAAGAAGTTGTCATGGAAACTTCTCCCCATTCATACTCTGAGCGTCTTGTTCATTCCAATTCCTAGAGAGAAGTTCTGCTCTCTTCTTTATGGTGGGAAGTTGGGGGGCAGGGAGTAGGATTGAAAAGGATGGTGGATTGAGTTGTTCGTTCATCATCACTTCATTACTTGTCCCCTGGAGGAGAGGTGGAGGTTGCTGATGGGGGATTCTCCACCATCTAGGACTTTGGCTGGTGAACGGACAAAGCTGGGAAAGGGGTCAGTCAAATAGCAGGAATGTGCTTGCCCTCAGTGCAAGGGTCCTTGGCCCCAGGGCCTTCTCTCTACCAGCTAGAATTGATGGGGGAAGAGGGAACTGAGAGATGAGGCCATGAGGAATCAGGCTACACTCTCTGGCATAAGGAACTGAGCAAATATTACAAGTGGGCCCTTCTTCCTGAGCCTAGGCTACACCTAAAGGTGGCCTGGCTTCTGTGTGGCCCAGCAGGTGACTCATGCAAGAGGAGGTAGGGGAGATGGGCAGTGTTTCCTCTGGGTGCTTTGCTTGAGAAACAAGCCACCAAGGAAGTGTGGAGGCAGAGCCCCCTAGGGACATCTGCCTTGTCTGTGTGTGTTTGACCTGGGCTCAGAGACTCATCACAGATTCCTTACCCATTTGAATTTCACTTGAGCAGGTCTGCAGGGCCTTTGAAGGACCCACACATCAGTCATGGATCTAGGCAGCATCTTTTACTACTCCTCTCTCAAAGAGAACCTGCTGAGGTATTAAGGTGATGACAGTAAAGCCTTGTAGGTGTCGGTCATTATGCAAATTGAGACGCTGAGGAGAAATTCACAATGCCCACAACCAATACCTGGTCTTATGGCTCAGGTCTAGAGGGTGGTTTCTGTGGAGGTCCCTGGCCCCAGCCTTCACACAGTCCAGAAGTACTAAATAAGGATCTCTTCTCTGCCCATCACAAATGTGACGGAAGGAAGCAGAGTCTAGCAGAGCTGTGCACTGTCTTACAGCAGGCAGGAGACCAGGTGAGGTCACTGAGCCAGCCCCCCGAGACCCCAGCTCATTGCACATTTTCCTGCAAGGAGAAGACAAGTACTCAAGTACTGACCAGAGTGCTGGTCACACAGAGGTAGACCAGACTTTGGAAAGGGAAGTGATGCTGGCGCAGAAATCTCTTACCCTGAAGTTCATCTTCTCTGTGGACAAGTTGTCTTCCCAATGTCAGCCTTAGAGGTCAGGTACATCCCTCCAGTCTTATCAGAGTGACTTTTATTTGCCTCTATTGTCTTGTTTCTCCCTCATAATTCATAAACCCCCCACAAGCATATCTCCATCTAAAAGAATGAAGTTTAAGGAATGCCTCTGAGCTGTATATGCTATATATACATTGCTTACATTTTTGTATAGTGGTAGCCCCCAATTTTCAACTCCCCAATTATAGTAGATGCTCAATAAGTTTTGGATGACTGAACAGGTGAAATTTCTAGATTTGGCAAAGCAATCTTTATCATTTAACTTTGGTGATTTTTATAGATTCTGGCTAATTCTTTTTTATCCTTTTTTTTTT
>RCUC01083853.1:0-12056 GCA_003697995.1 Taxidea taxus jeffersonii
CTTTTAACTTAGGAGTAAGTCAATGTTTTGAGAGGAAATTTGCAAATGGCTTTTAAGCTCTCTTCACTGAACTCCTTCTTTTCAAGGTTTTACCCTGAAGGTCTAAGCTGCTGTGGCAGATTCCAACTCCAAACCTTCTCTATTTATTCTAGTAAAACTGTCCTTTTCACCAAAACTTCACACTTCATGTTGTGAATTGAGAAAACAGCCCTCCTAAAAAAAAAAAAAATAAAGAAAAGAAAAAGAAAAAGCATGGGTACATTTGAGGTTTCCATCAGTGTACGTCTGCCTCAATTTTAACAGACCCTCAAATTTTGCTTTGATCACTCTCCAGTCATTTTTATGTTTATTTGTTTGTTTTTAATGTTTTCTGGTTTCCATAGTTTATTTCAGTGTGAGCTATTTCATTATGATCAGAAAAAGAAATGGCAATTTATTTTAAGGTTAAATTTTTAGAATTGTTGTAACTTGATGGATTGACTCCCTGGATATTATAAAATGTCTCTTTACTCATGCAATTTGCTTAAAGTGAATTTCATCTGATTTTTTGTTTACTTTCAAAATTATATATATATATATACATACATACATATATATGCATATATATTTTAAGCAGCATGCAATTTTCTAAAAATTCTGTCTGAAAATCTTTGTGTTTAAGTCCATTTACATTTAATGTAATTTTTAGTATATTTGGGTTTAAACCTATATCTCATTAATTTTTAGTTACATATCATTATGAATCCTATTTTTCTTATTGTCTCACTTTCTTATCGTGGAAAGCAAAATAATGCCACTCTCTCTATCCTTAAGGCATCTACCTAATTGCTGGAGCCTGTGAATATGTTACTTTGTATTATAAATATATATATATATATATATATATATGCAGAAGGATTAAGTGAAGGATCTTGAAATGGAGAGATTATCCAGGTATTCCCACTTTAGTCTCAGGTATCCATGTGACTGAAAGAAGGAGCAGGAGAATCAGAGAAGGACACGTGATGATGGAAGTGGAGTCAGAGGATTCCAATAAGAACAAGACTAGATAAGCAATTGCTGTTGTTGAAGATGGACAGAGGATATCAGACAATGAATGAAGACAGCTTCTAGAAGATTCAAGAAATGATTCTTCCCCTATATCATTCACAAGGAACTCAGTCCTACCAACATTTTGATTTTAGCTTAGTAAAATTCACTGGGGACTTCTGACTTCCAGAACTGTCAGATACTAATTCTGTAGTATTTTAAGCTACTAAATTTGTGGTGATGATTTGTTAGAGTATAATAGGACGCTAATACAATTGTATTTCAGGTACACTAAATATTTTGATATTTCATTTTCCCTTATGTTAATTTGTTAGCTCTAGATTCTTTTACTATTCTTTTAGTGCATGCTCTAAAGATTATAACATATGCATTCATAAAAATGCATTACTGAGTTCTAGGATAAATGATTACCTTTACTACTTCTAGGTATGCAGGAACTTTAAGACAGTTGAAATCTGGTATGCTTTTCACATTTATGCTATTGTTATGACAAATTTTAATCATCTATATTTTATAAATCCATGAAACATCATTTTTTAAATTGTACAATGCTTCCATTTCTTTATCTACATTAATCATCATTGCCTAATCTTCCTATATAATGTCTGAACATTTTTCTTCTGCTTAAAATGACATCCTTTATTATTTTTTTATCATCTGAGGGCAGATATGCTATTGATACTTTATTTTTAGTTTGCCTGAAAATGTCTTTAATTGTCCTTCATCTTTGAAAGATATCTTTACTGGTATGGAATTCTAGAATGGTAATACTTTCAGTATTTTAAAAAAACCATCCTATTGTTTTCTAACTCCCACAATTTTATTTACTTATTTTTAAATATTTTATTTATTTATTTATTTGAGATTGAGAGAGCAGGAGCAGGGTGCTGAGGAGCAAAGGGAGAGGGAGAAGGAGGCTCCCTGCTCAGCTGGATCCCAGGACCCTGAGATCTTGACCTGAGACAAAGGACACCTAATGGACAGCCACACAGGCACTCCTAGCTTTCATTATTTTACATGAGAATTCATTTATCTCGTACTTCTAAGATTTCATTTTTGTATTTCTTTTTCAGCCTATTTGTGGCTCTATGTGCTTAGGTATAGTTTTCTTTATGCTGTTGGGGGTTTATAGAGCTTCTGAAATGTGTAACTTTATAATTTTAGTCAATTGCGAAAAATTCTTAGTTGTCATTCCTTAGGCGTTGCTTCTGCCTGATTCTTTTTCTATCTAGAATTTCAAACACGGGTATGCTAGACCTTTTAATTGTGCCCAATCAATCTTTATATTTTGTATCCTTCTTCTTTATTTTTACTATGGTCTCACATTTTTATTCCAGTTCACTAATCATTTTCCTAGTCTTTAATCTGATGCTAAACTTAACTTTTAAGTTCTTAATTTCTTTCAATTACATTTTTTTGGTTCTACAGTTTATATTTGATTCTCTTTTTTTAACTCTCAAATTCAAATTGCTGCTGAAATTCTCTACATTGATTTCAATTTCTTGAGATTTATTTAAATTCCATGTTACATAACATCACTTTCTGTATCTCCTTAGTTATCTTTCTGTATTCTTTATTTTCTTTAATGTTTATATATTTGGTCTTGTTTCTTGACTGCTGGGTAATTTTAACTGAATGCTGGAGACAGCATTCAAAAATTTATAGGAATAATGTGAGAAAATAGGTGATGCTTTGTTTTGCTACAGAGAATGTATTTTTCTTTCTGGCAGGTTGTTAGAGTTGGGGCATCTAACACTAATCCAGTTTGAGATTGAGCTAATTAGAGCAGGGTTTCAGAATTTGTAGTGGGAGATTCATTTCTAGTTAGCCCTACCTGTTACAAGTAAAAAGCTAGTGTGTTTAGAAGGTCTCCTCTGTGATTACCCCAACTCTGATGTTTGTTCCATGTCCCCATAAAATGGCTCACTTTCTAAGTCTCCTGACCTCTGATTTCTCCTTGGCTTCATTGCCAGTTAAATCCTCTCCTGCTAGATTTATTAATTGTTAGATTTCAACATTTAGACTGAAACTGTTTAAAACTTGGCAGGTGTCTCAAAAGAAATAATGGCTCTGAATGTCAAGATGATTCTTCCATTTCATGTTGCTTTAGAATCTTTGATTCCTTGAATATCTTGATGCTTTGGTAACAATCAGATATAATTTCATTTGTAATAATTTTTTGTATATTTCTTTATTATTCTCAAGATTGTCTGATACAAGTTAGAACATCACAATTAAAAAAAAGAAATCTTAATGATTTTAAAATCTTTTAAAATATTTTAACTCAATGGGGCACCTGGGTGGCTCAGTGGGTTAAGCTTCTGCCTTCTGCTCAGGTCATGATCTCAGGGTCCTGGGATGGAGCCCCACATTGAGTTCTCTGCTCAGCAGGGAGCCTGCTTCTCTCTGCCTGCTGCTCTGCCTACTTGTGATCTCTCTCTGTGTCGAATAAGTAAATAAAATTTTTAAAACACTATTTTAATTCAACATTAAATGTCTTACTAAATAACCAGAAAACTCCAACCCACTGAAAAAAAATGAGCACTTATTTTAAAAGTCAGTACTTTGCAACAATTTTACAAACAAAGCTAAAAATTATTACATAATACTCTTTGAATAATACATGAAAATTACACATGTATTTATTTGTATATGACATGTCTGAATTTAAAAACAAGATTGAAAGAGCTTTAGTTCCTCCTTTAAATATTTTAAACATTGTCACATGATTTTCTTTATTTACTGTGTTGTTCATATAATTTTATCTCTAATTAGGTTAATATGACTAATATAACAACTCAATTGATTTTCAAATACCAGACCTGACCTTGCATTTTTGGAATGAATCTCATTTGGTCATTTGGTCAGCTTTTTACACATTGCTGAATTCAAATTTCTAATTTTTATGAGAATTAGCAATATATTTTCTTACTGTTTATTTTTCAGATTTTCTTAGGATTAGGCTAACTTCATAAAATAAGTTAGAAAGTGTTTCATCCTTTTATATTTTGTGGCAGTGTCTATAAAATTGGATTTATTTTCTCATTAACTATTTAATAGAATTCACCTATAGGGACGTTTGGGTGACTCAGTCAGTTAAGCGGCTACGGAAGGGCTCAGGTCATGATCCTGGTGTCCAGGATCCTGATGGAGTCTTGCATCTGGCTCCTTGCTCAGCAGGGAGCCTGCTTCTCTCTCTGCCTGCCACTCCCCCTGCTTGTGCTCTCTCTCTCTGACAAATAAATTAAATAAAACCTTAAAAAAAGGAATTCACCTATAAAGTTATTTGGGCCTGAAGTTTTTATTTTGGTATTTTAATTAATTCAATTTCTTTAACAGACATGGGACTAGTCAGACATTATTTCTTCTTCAGTCTTATTAAATTGCTTTTTAAAATAAATTTATCAATTGCTCACAACTATTCATTACTATTCTTTTCATATCTGAATGATTTGTAACAACATTTCCCTCTTTCAAAGCTGATATTGGTAATCATTGTTTTATTGCTCTTGTTTTTTCTCAGTCGTGTGGAGGGTTTATCCATTTCACTAAAACAAATTTTGGCTTTGTTAAAATTGTCTGTTGTTTGTTTTGTATTTCATTTATATCTGTTTTTATCTTTATTATTTTCTTTCTTCTCTTCCTTCAGTTTAATTTATCCCTCTTTTAGTGGAAACTTAGATAATTGTTTTTTTTTTTAAATTTTATTTATTTATTTGTTAGAGAGAGCGAGCACAGGCAGACAGAGAGGCAGGCAGAGGCAGAGGGAGAAGCAGGCTCCCTGCCGAGCAAGGAGCCTGATGTGGGACTCGATCCCAGGACGCTGGGATCATGACCCGAGCCGAAGGCAGCCGCTCAACCAACTGAGCCACCCAGGCGTCCCTAGATAATTGATTTTAAGAGTTATTTTTTCAAATAGCATTTAAAGTATTATGTTTCCCTCTAACTACCATTCTGTCTGACTTCTAAAAATTTTAATATGCCGATTTTTTCATTTTTGTTACTTTAAAGCATTTTCTCATTTCCACCTTGATTTCTCCTTGGATATATGGTATTTAGAAGTGTAAATTTAATTTCCAATCACTTAGGGATTTTCTACACATTCATTTTGATACTGATCTTTAACTCCACTGTAGTTAGATAAAACCTCAATCTTGTGAAATTCACTGAGACTTATAGAGACCCAGGATATGTCCATTTTGATGAACTTTCCATGTTGTACTTGAAAAGAAGACCGAAGACACTTTGTATTTTATAGTTGTTGGGTTTAGTAGTTTGTAAATATTCATGTGATCAATTCGGTTGGCAGGGTCATTTGGCTTGTCTATACCCTTATTGACTCAGTTCTTAAATGTCCAATTAATTATAAGACCGGATTGTTAAAATGTCTATGATTGTAAATTTATCTATTTTTCTCTTTAGTTCTGTCAACTTTTGAAAACTCTTTTTCTAGGTACATTTTTAAATATCTTCTTGTTGAACTGTTACTTTCTATCATAATGAGTTATCTTTCTTTCTTACCAGTAATGTATTTTATCTTGAAGTCTACTTTTTCTGATATCAATATGGCCACAACAGCTTTTTTATTTTTAGTGTTTGCAATATTGGTGAATATATATCATCCTTTTAGTTGTTTCTCTTTGTCTTCATATTTAAAGTAGATTGCCTACAAACAACCTACACAGTCTAAAATGCCATTATGACAACTCTTCTGCCTTCTAATTGGAATCTTTAGTTCATTTATAAATAATATAATTTTTTTTTGTCTTCCTTTTTTCAATAGGTTCAATTAGCCAGCATTTAGTGTAATTTTTTATGTTTACGTTTAAGTCCAACATGTTGCTATTTGTTTTTTATTTGTCCCATATATTCATTCATCCTTCTCTTCCTGCCTTTTAAGGGTAATTTAATAATTTTTAATATTGTATTTTTTTCTTATTAATTTTTAAAATTATTGCTGAGATTGTGCTAGGGATCAATATGCATTCTTAAACTATCATAGTTTAGTGGATTCAATATGATACTACTACACACTCCACTCTTCCTTAGACATCATTTCATAATGGCCTTATATAATTGCAACCCAAGTTTTCTAGTGAGTTGTCTTGCTCCTTAACATTTGTGCATCTGAGTTTGAAATGTGAGAGCTTAAAAGTTGACTACTCATTTTAAAGTATCACATTAGGGGCACCTGGGTGGCTCAGTGGTTAAGCCTCTGCCTTTGGCTCAGGTCATGATCTCTGGGTCCTGGGATCGAGCCCCACATCGGGCTCTCTGCTCAGTAGGGAGCCTGCTTCCCCTCTCTCTCTGCCTGTCTCTCTGCCTACTTGTGGTCTCTCTCTCTGTGTCAAATAAATAAATAAAATCTTAGAAAAAAATAAAATAAATAAAATATCACATTAGGGGCACCTGGGTAGCTCAGTCAGTTAAGCAACCAGCTCTTGGTTTCAGCTCAGGTCATGATCTGACATTTATGAGATCAAGTCCCACCTGGGGCTCCACATTCAACTCAGAGTCCTCAGATTCTCTCCCCATCTCTCTCCGCTGCTACTTCTCCCCCACCCCTGCCTCAAGTAAATAAGTAAAATCTTTAAAAAAATAAAATATCACATTAAATATTAAGATTGGATATGATTAGTATTTTATTTCAGGCTGAGGTATGAGGTCAGATGTCATCTAATACTTCAGCTTTTCTGTTTTCATGAGGTTTTTTGGTTTTGGGGTTTTTTTGTTTGTTTCTTTGCTTTGGTTTGGTTTTCCTTTTAGTTGGTTGTTCATTCTTCAGTTTGGTTTGTTTTGACATAACACATTCTGTTAAAATTAAGACTATGTTTTGAATTCATATTTCTCAATCAGCTTTACTACTTAATTATATTTTCTATGAGGAAAACACAAATAAAGCAGATCTATCTTATAAAAAAATTGAATCTCAGATTTATGGACAAGTAAGTAATATCTGGATATCATTATCTCCAGGGTTCTATTAACTATTGATATTTGAAGTTTCAGATCCCAGAGTTTCTCCCAGGTGCTAACCTGATTTTGTTCTCTTGTTGTTAGCACTCTTCCTTCCTCTCTACTACTCTAGCTGTCAGGAGGAGCTTCCCTTACTCAATCCTGTCATTGTTATTATCACCGCTCCTTGGACTACCTTATCATCTAAATGACCTACCAGTCATCTAGCACCTCAACTGTCACTGGTCCTGATCTGATCCTCCAAAACTAGAAATGCAATCCCTTTATCTTACTTCAGGTGTCCCGGAATTATAGTTATTAGTGTTTGTTTAGAGCTCAACTACCTAAATTTAGTCTTACCTCTTTAGCTACAAACTCACTGTGATTCCTTGCTATTCAAGTTGTTCCAGACTTAAATGTCTCTCATTCCAGAGTTATTTCCCTGCTGCTACTGGTGCAATATTCCTAGAAAACTTGTTACAGTTTTCTTTGCCTGGTAATGTTAATCTTGGAAATTTGGGGCCTGCATATCTGTCGGTCCCCTTTCCTTTCATAATATTCTTCCTGTGATGTCTTAGATAACAGGCTAATAGAACTCCTAGGAACTTGTTCTAATTTCCCAGAAGAGCTAGGCAAAGCACAGAGATAAGTCTTCAGTTGTTACACTTACCACAGTCAGAAGAAAAATAGTAATAAAAATGATTAGGAAATCATTTTATTTTTTCACTGCTTACTGTGCAGCAGGCACTGTGCTAAGCACTTTACATATGAAAACTCATTTGAAACTCAAACATGTTGGAAAATAAGGACTATAAACTCAACTGCACAAAGGAAGCAATCTGCCTAAGGCAATTTGGAACCATGGAAGAACCATATACTTCAAATGCAGATTGGTCTGGCTTCCAAGGCACTATCTCCCAACTTTATGCTGCCTTGCCATAGCAAAATTACAATACCCTTAAATTTCCTACCCACCAGCCCATCCACGTACCAAAGAAAGCCAAACCTCTTTACTGTTTGTTGCACACATGAAACAGTGATGCTACACATAATAATGTTTGGCTAATCCATGAAGAGAAGAGCCATGAAATCACCTTTGCTGAGCAGGAGTTAATTTTAAGTTCCAATTTCTAAGTTGTACCAATTCTGATCTTAGTTTTCAAAAAGTTTTATTTTAGGATCTGAGCTTTTATTCTTTTGTCTTGACATAGATTCATGTTTGACTCACATCTATGTTTTTTTCCTAGATGATGAACTAGTCTTTTAGTACTTGTAGGCATTTCATAGTATCCATGGTGGCCCCCAAATCTCTATGATATCTTGTACTTTACAGATAGACTTGCGACCTTTACCCCCTTTTTGAATCTCCTATTGTTTAATCCTTTATTTAATCCCTTTAAATAAGCAATGTCTTGGCAAAGTATTTGTTGTTAATCTACACTTTCAAAGCATGTGCTTGCTGCCATAAGCTTGTTCTACTTGATTATGATTTCGTTACAAATGATTACATTAATTCCTGCAGGGAATAAATTGAATTAAAAGTTGATTTTCTGGAAACGTTATGAAACAAAACTAATAATCAACAACCATTAGTTATGTCAATTCACTTGACCAATTATACTTCAATAAGACCAAACTACTTTAAGTGCTTTAAAAATGTGGTCATTATCCCATATAGATTATAATATCATGTGAACTACTATATTACAAACAAATTTAGAAGATCAACAAATAAACTGATCTATGACACAAATACACACACACAAACACACAGGCACACACACACATACACATACTAATAATCTACCTGTAGGACTAATAGGCATCTTAATCTCATTCAAAAGAAAATTCTTGATTTCCACACACCTCTATCAAATCTTCTATTTTCTCAAGAAATGGTGCTACTATCAATCTATTTGCTTAAGCTGAGACCTAAACTTTGGCTTATGCCTGAATTCTCCCTTTTTCTCACCCACACAATAAATTCTATGAATCTCTCCTCTCCTATTCATCTCACTATTCCTACTCCAGGCAGCATCATTTCACAGAGGTTGTAGTAAAGAGGAAAATCTTGCATGTTCCTAAAGCACGGCCCAAAAGGACAAGAGTTGAAAGTAAAAGCAATAAGAACAGATCATCTGAATTTTTAGGGGACTTTTTTGGGGTTTACCTTCTACTGCCCCTAGTTTTAAGGTAAGACTCTTAACACCTGAATTCTTTCTCACTGCCTACTTCTACTAAGTTGAGAATTTGGTGATAAAGTCTATCTGGAATTTAATCCCAGCTTTGCCACAGGACAATTTTTCAACATCTTTCCTTCAGCAACCCATAGTGAAAGCTATAGACGTACTATGCCTTATGAGCACTGGCACTGATTCTCAAGAATCATCACCCTTGCCTTGACTCTAGTTCTGCTTTACTGAAAAAGGTATGTAGGGAAATTAGTCAGGAGCATGTGGGATAAAAGGAGAGGATTCTGGTATAATCTGGTGAAGACTTAAGTGTTGAATGTCAAAATTAGATTTTGATGTGTTGTCATTTTTTTTAAAGATTTTATTGACTTAAACAACAACAAAAATGATTTTATTGACTTATTTGAGAGAAAGAGAGAGCACAAGAGGGGAGAGGAGCAAAGGGAGAAGGAGAAGCAGACTCCCTGCTGAGCAGGGGCCTGATCCTGGGACCCTGAGATCAAGGCCTGAGAAGAAGAACATGTTTAATGGACTGAGCCACTTAGGGGAACTGTGATGTCATTTCTTAAAGGGACAGTGCCCTGAGAACATGCCTTTGAGCATTGAGGATAGCATAATGTGAATAGTAATTTAGAGCAGTTATGCCTTTGGTGATTTTATTAATCATCACTTGACTAAACAGTTTTTACACAGAGAAATTATGCGAGCAAAAGTAATAATTGGTATCAGCTAATGGTCTAAAAGAATGCTCTAATTATGAAAGTAATAGCAGTCTAATAACCATGATGCTGGTGATAATAATGTCATTTATTGAGTGCTTATTAAATAGTAGAAAATATGCATGTACTTTCTCATTTAATCCTATGAATAATCATAAAAACTAGATATTTTAGTCCTTATTTTCGGATAAAGGAATTGACCCTCAGTCCCAAATCTCAAAATTGGTAAGTTGAACCAAGATTTGAATGTAAGTATATTTGACCCCATATGTCTGTGTTAATATTAAATAGTTAAAGAATAACATTATGCCATTAGACAATTATAAAAGAAAAAAAAGAAGAAGAAGAAAGAAATTAAGATTAAAATTTCAGGGAAATGGCTGATAAGGTATGGGGAAAAAAAGGTGTGTGTGTATATCTGTTTCTCTGTGTAATGTCCAAGTAAGAGCCTGATCCAAAGACTTTTGATAAAATTCTTTATCACAATGTACACAGTTTTTGCATACACTGCTAGGACAGTCAAAGAGTGCTAGATAGTCATCCCTTATTAGTCAAAAACATTTAAGGGAGCTATCTTCTAGTTTAGGGCTTTAATTTCTGAGGCACTAAGTCTGGAAAATATTAATTTGAGCATCACAATTTTTAGACTGCCAAACAAGGGAAGGGAGACACTAGCAGATTTTTCAGGATTCTGGTTAAAAAATCTATAGAGATGACACTTAGAGGCATTCAATCAACAATAATGAACTGCAATCACATAGCAAGAATTCTGCTATTTTACTGGAAATGGCCACCTTGTGCTGCTCCACATACTGCAATATATTAGATAAATATAAACATGCATTAGACCCTTAGGCTCTTTGCATTAAAGAGTCCCACTTTGATCAATTTGTGAATGCATCCCACCTATAGGAGAAGGAGTCCATGGAGACACTAAGACATGTTCATCTGTATCTCACACTCCAGCCTGTTCTCCAGAATTCCAATCCAAACAAGCTTTCTAGCCTTTGTGTAAGTTCTGCATTATCCTTTCTCCCATATCAGACTTCCTGAGGCTGGTCTGAGCTGTCAGTTATTGGGGAAAAGGTGAATAAAAGAGTCTGGACATATGACTGAGTATCCACATGCATGTGCAAAAGGCTACTTGCAACTTGCAGGGCCGGGAAAAGAAGGAAGATGATCTATAACGGTACTAAATACTAGAGGTGGGCAAGAACCTGTGTATGAATGAACATATATTTGTCAGGGTAATCAATAAAGATGAAACTATGCTTCATGAACCTTCAAATTAGTATATAACTGTTAACTGGTTTTCCCATATTTCCCCTTACCAAGATGTCTAATTATATCAGTCTTATTTATTATTAAAAGTAACTTCCAAAGAAAAATCTAGAAAAATCTAGAGTGTTTAGAGTGCAATAATGAGAACAATTGTTTCTTTCTTTCTTTTTTTATTATGTTCAGTTAACCAACATGTAGTACATCATTACTTTTTGATGTAGTGTTCATTGATTCATTAGACAACAATTATTTCTTAAATGTAATTGTCAAATTTGAAATTTATAAGCAACTTTACGGAGTCTTTAAGTTTGTCATTTCTTTTCATTATTGAAAAATTATACAATGGACCTACTCATGATTACATCACTTTATCTATTAATGTGAAAGATATTGCATGCCAGATAGTGTGAAAATAAAAAGTATATTCATGCAATAGAGGTTTATCTTAAATGTACTAAAGCAACCCCTTTATGATCCCTCACATAAGTTCAGTGCTTAGGCTATAACTACACTCTGTCAAAATAACAAAATCAATTGAGTCAAGCTACAACCAAAAAGGAGAAATGTTCAGCCTGTTATTGAATCATAATTGATTTGAGAACAAACTGTACTGACCAGCCAGTTTTTTTCACAAAAGCTTATGTAGTAGTTCTTCATAGAACATTTACCATCTTCCTTAGTATTTATCTTTTTTTAATAAACAGTCATTTGAGGGGCACCTGGGTGGCTCAGTGGGTTAAAGCCTCTGCCTTCGGCTCGGGTCATGATCTCAGGGTCCTGGGATCGAGCCCCGCATTGGGCTCTCTGCTCAGTGGGGAGCCTGCTTCCTCCTCTCTCTCTCTGCCTGCCTCTCTGCCTA
>RCUC01083855.1:0-20364 GCA_003697995.1 Taxidea taxus jeffersonii
GGAACCCATGTTGGGCTCCCAACTCAACAGAAGTTTGCTTGAGATTCTCTCTCCCTCTGCCTCTGCTCCTCCCTGCCCCAACTCGGCTTGCTAGTGAGCTCTCTCTCAAAATTTAAAAAAACAAAACAGTGAAATTGATTTAAAAAAAAAAAAAAACCCTTAAAAAATAAAAATAAATATGGGCGCCTGGGTGGCTCAGCAGGTTGAGCCTCTGCCTTCGGCTCAAGTCATGATCTCAGGGTCCTGGGATTGAGCCCTGCATTGGGCTCTCTGCTCAATGGGGGAGCCTGCTTCCCCCTCTCTCCACCTGCTCTCTTCCTACTTGTGATCTCTCTGTTAAATAAATAAACTTTTTAAATCTTTAAAAATAAATGAGTAAAAATACCTTCTGAGGAAAACCAGGTAAAGTGTACCAGAGACCTCTGGTACAAAGTCCCGTGAATCTATAAAGTTTTAAAACTAGCTACCTTCTTAATTCAGGACTGATTGATAGCCAAAACTTTGAGAAGGAAGAATACTGGGGCTTAATAGCCATTTTGTACAAGGCAAGAGAAAGAGAGAAAGGATCCTCACCTAATATAAAGGTGAAACAAATGTAATATAGAGTATTTAATGAGCTAGAATTCAAAAAGTGACACCATTATAGTTAAGGATAAAAATATTTTCTAGTGGTTAGGTTCCACTTTAGGTCTGAATTGTATTGATGATTCTAGATTTGACTAAGTTAAGCTTTTATTCACCCACTGATAAAATTATGGTATTTTCTTAAGATTTCTAGCATTACCAATTATTCCTATACCTAAATAGGTAACACTTCTTGGAGTGAAAATTATTATCAAAATTCCCTTTCCACAGGAATACTTCAAACAAAGCAAAAAATGTTTACCAACAACTCTTACCTCTTATGCCGAAAGTTTTTTTTTTTAAATGCTGACATATTAAAAAAAAGAAAAAAGAAAAAAATGGTGATGTATTGTTTATCAGCATTCACTTCACAGCAACCTCAATCACTTTATCTCTGACCTAGGATTACAATCTTTTACTTCCTATTTATAATAGTTCAATAGTGCACAACTGATTCTCATTTTCTTCTTTCAAATTCTGGTTGCCAAGCTCCAATTTTAAGAGGAAATTCTTGTAAAAACATTTTACAGTAAAAAATAAAGCAAAAATCTAAGGTATTGTATTTTAGGCAAGCAAACAGGTCCTGAAGAATGTGACACCCAGGGACGCCTGGGTGGCTCAGTTGGTTAAGCGGCTGCCTTCGGCTCAGGTCATGATCCCAGCGTCCTGGGATCGAGTCCCACATCGGGCTCCTTGCTCGGCAGGGAGCCTGCTTCTTCCTCTGCCTCTGCCTGCCACTTTGTCTGCCTGTGCTCGCTAGCTCTCTCTCCCTGACAAATAAATAAAATTAAAAAAAAAAAAAAAAAAAAAGAATGTGACACCCAAAAAATTCAGGAGGGTTAGTTTCGACAGCCCCATTGACAAGACTTCCCTCCAATAAACAGAAAACAAATAGAAAGCTTTCCTTCCCAAAATTATGTTCTCTTAAAGAATCTACAGTAAGCAAAATTTATATGCAATTAACATGAAAAAAAATAATCCAAATTCATTTCAATTCAAGCAGTTGTTTCAGAAATAACTTCTGCCTTAAATTAACAACAGGTTAAATCATAAAGGAGGGAAAACTATAAAGCAAACTTATTTTGGTTCACATGCCATCTCTGGAGATTGGTTATTATGTCAAACTTAATCTCAGGACAAGTGAAATTAATTTAATAAGCTGCAAACAGAAAATTATACATAAATAAAAGTATGTATCTAAGTCCCCCAAAGTTAAAAATTCAAGGCAGTATACACACTTCTGGGCATATATCCAAAATAATCAAAAACACATTCTCCAAGAGATATTTACAAACCCATGTTCACAGCAGCATTTTTCACAATACCTAAAAAGTGGAAACCATGCACCCATCAACAGATAAATGGGTAAATAAAATATGGTTATGTACATACAATGAAATATTACTCTGCCTTAAAATGGAAATCCTGTCACATGTTACGCATGGATGAAACTTGAGAACATTTATGATAAGTGCAGTAAGCCAGAAACAAAAAGAGACTGTATGATTCTACTTATATAACAACTGAAGTAGTCAAAATCAGACAAACAGAGAACTGGTGGTTGTCAGGCACTAGGAGAAGGGGGAAATGGAGAGTTCTTCAATGGGTCTAGAGTTTTAGTTTTACAAGATTAAGAAGTTCTGGAGATCTGTTTCACAATGTAAATGTACTTAACAGTAGTTACTGAACTATATATACACTTAAAAATGCTTAAGATGGGGAGTGCCTTGGGGCACTGGGTGGCTCAGCTGGTTAAGCGTCTGTCTTCAGCTACGGTCATGATCCTGGAGTCCCAGGGCTGAGCCCCTCACTGGGCTCTGCACTCTGTGGGGAGCCTGCTTCTCCCTCTGCCCTTCCCCACTCACGCTGTTTCTCTCTCAAACAAATAAAGGGGCACCTGGGTGGCTCAGTGGGTTCAAGCTTCTGCCTTTGGCTCAGGTCATGATCCCAGGATCCTGGGATCGAGCCCTGCTTCAAGCTCTCTGCTTGTTGGGGAGCCTGCTTCCTCCTCTCTCTCTGCCAGCTTCTCTGCCTACTTGTGATCTGTCAAATAAATAAATAAAATCTTTAAAAAAAAAAAAAGATGGGAGGGTGCCTGGGTGGTGCAGTTGGTTAAGCAGCCCACTCTTGATGTCAGCTCAGCTCATGATCTCAGGGTGCCATGATGGAGCCCTACATCAGGCTCCAAACTCAGCAGAGTCTGCTTAGGTTTCTCTCCCACTGCCCCCTCCCCTACATGCCCTCACTCTTTAAAATAAATAAATCTTTTTAAAAAATGATTAAGATGGGGGAGGGGGGTGCTTCCTGGATGGCTCAGTCAGTTAAGCATCCAACTATTGATCTGTGCTCAGCAGGGTGTCAGCTAGAGATTCTCTGTCCCCCCACCCCACTCTCCCTCTAGTCTCTCTCTAAAATAAGTCTTTTTTTTTAAATGGTTAAGATGACACATAGTAGGTGTTTTTTTTATTTCAATTGTGTATCTACCTAACATAGAGGGGAAAGTCTGATGAGAAGCAGTTTATTTTCATGATAGTAAAGGAATGATTAGTACAAGGGATATAACAGTAACTACACTGAGGAGAAACAGGACAACAACGTGACCTGAGGGAGAATCTAAGTGAACATCAGCAATGAGGGTAGATGTGGAACCCCGAGAATAACACATCACCTGTATAACCTGATCCTCTGGTGAGCAATTATCAAAGACCTAAACTGAGGAATAGTCCCTATTCCATATATCCTATGGCAACCAAATGCAATACATGATCATTTACTGGAGGAAGAAAACAACTATTGGAGGGGCACCTGGGTGGCTCAGTGGGTTAAAGCCTCTACCTTCAGCTCAGGTCATGATCCCAGGGTCCTGGGATCGAGCCCTGCATCAGGCTCTCTGCTCAGCAGGGAGCCTGCTTCCCTTCCTCTCTCTCTGCTTGCCTCTCTGCCTACTTGTGATCTCTCTGTCAAATAAATAAATAAAATCTTAAAAAAAAAAAAAAAGACATCATTGGAAAAACTAACAAAATAATGAAATATGGGCTGTAAATTAGGTAAAAGTACTCTGTTTCTTGCATTTAAAAACTATACTGATCTTAAGGAATAAATGCCCAAGTATTAAGGGGTAAAGGAGAATGCTGTATGCAACCTACTCTCAAAATAGTTCAAGAAAAAAAAGAATACATTGAAAGAACAATGACAAAATGCTAAAAATTAGTGAATCTAGATAAAGCTTATTTTATTACAAGGTGCCTGGGTGGCTCAGTCAGTTAAGCGTCTGCCTTAGCTCAGGTCAAGTTTCCAGGGTCCTGGGATCAAGCCTCACGTCAGGCTCCCTGCTTAGACGGGAGTCTGCTTCTCCCTCTCCCTGCCACTCTGCCTACTTGTGCTTTCTCTATCAAATAAATAAATAAAATCTTTAAGAAAATAATAATAAAGCTTAAGAGTTCTCTGCTGTGTGAAATTTCAAAATAAAGAGGTTTTCTATATTAGTTTTGTAGGGGATTTTTTTTGGTTTTCAATTAGTTTTAAAAAATACAATCTTGGGGCGCCTGGGTGGCTCAGTGGGTTAAAGCCTCTGCCTTCAGCTCAGGTCATGATCCCAGGGTCCTGGGATCGAGCCCCACATCGGGCTCTCTGCTCAGTAGGGAGCCTGCTTCCCCCCTCCCCTTTCTCTCTGCCTGCCTCTCTGCCTACTTGTGATCTCTATCAAATAAATAAATATTAAAAAAAAAAAAATACAATCTTAGGGACGCCTGGGTGGCTCAGTTGGTTAAGTGGCTGCCTTCAGCTCAGGTTATGATCCCAGCGTCCTGGGATCGAGTCCCACATCAGGCTCCTTGCTCAGCAGTGAGCCTGCTTCTCCCTCTGCCTCTGCCTGCCACTCTGTCTGCCTGTGCTCGCTCCTGCGCTCTCTCTGTCTGACAAAATAAATAAAATCTTTAAAAAAAAAAAAAAATACAGTCTTAAATTTAGTTCACCTCAGCTCCACCAAAACATTTAAGCAAAGAATGTTTACAAAAAAAGAAAATTTGAGGGCACCTGGCTGACTCAGTGAGTAGAGCACAGGCCTCGATCTCAGGGTCATGAGTTCAAGCCCCACACTGGGTGTAACGCCTACTTAAGAAACTGAAAAAAAAAAAAATTGTTCTACTTAAGCAGAAATGCCAGCAAGCACACCTCAAGTACCACTAGGCACAAAATCTATATTCAGACACAACTATGTTAATTATTCAGAGGATGCAAAACTAAGTCCCAGCCCTAGAAGCCAACTTAATAGGCAAGACCAAAATGTAACACTCGTTGCCAAGAGACTACAGACTTTAGAGGGAAAGGAATCACTGTGCATCAGCGATCAGGCAAAGAGCTTCGATCAGGCAAAAAGCTTCGTAAGAAAGGACCACACCTAGAAGGGCACAGGTAGATTTATTGAAAAAGCAAAACAGGGAGTGGTAAAGGGTAGTTCCACATTTCTGAATGCTAATAACCAATGTTGTGGTTTAAAAAAGTAGTTTAATAAAGTGAAACACTGAGTAAGTCAGCTGATAACCAGATGCATTAGGAATCACCAGTCAGTAACCTGATTCCCCCTTCCAGGAGACAGGTAAGAATTCAGAGGCTTATATAAGCAATAAAATAAAGATCATCCATCTGGCAGAAAGAGAAGACATGTTGGAGAGGGTGTTTGTTACGAGGGAGGGCACTGCTAATGAGGGTATATGAAAAGTGTGGTAAATGAAAAACACTACTTTCTTAAAACGAGACCAATGAAGGCTTCTGATTATACAATGATGGAATTAAATGTGTCTCAATCACTTTGTTAAAAACAAGCTCAGCTATGCTAGGCTGGTCCTATCATTTAATAAGTGCAAAGAAAAGCACAAAATTATCTTTTTGCAAACTTTGAAATGTGTCATTCTCAAAGGTGAGCCCTTTTCAATGTTTTAAAAGCATATGGGAAGCAGAGACACTCTAACGACTAAATTTCTCTGAGTCTAACTCTTTATGACAAAGCCCATAACTTCCTCACAAGCCATTTGCCCCAAAGGGTTAGTGGGTAGAAAGATCAAGAAACATTCTGTACCATACATTATGCAAGCATCTCCTAGCTATCTCATTCCCTAGTAAAATATAAACGTTATCCTTCTTTATTAAAAGGGTAAAGTTATACCTCACAGATATTACCTGAAGCTTCTACAAATCATTTCAAGGTATTTTTTTTTTTAAGATTTTATTTATTTATTAGTTAGAAAGAGCGAGCACAGGCAGACAGAGAGGCAGGCAAAGGCAGAGGGAGAAGCAGGCTCCCTGCCGAGCAAGGAGCCCGATGTGGGACTCGATCCCAGGACGCTGGGATCATGACCTGAGCCCAAGGCAGCCGCTTAACCAACTGAGCCACCCAGGCGTCCCATTTCATGGTATTTTAAAGACAGATAATACTGCAATGCAACAGGACTTAGGCTGAGTGGCCAGTGAAACAAATGACATTAATTCTGCCACTTAGGAGCTACTTCTTCAAAGTATTAAGAGTTAATACATACAGCACTTACTGTGTGCCAGGAACTATTTAGTACATACTTACTCACATTAACTCATTTAATGACCACAACCCTTTTAGTCAAGTATTTGTACTATCCCCATTTTATAGAGAGGGTAAGTGACCTTCCCAACACCACACAGCTAGTAACCAGCAGGGCCAGGATATGAATCCAAGCAGTTAACACAAACACCAGGTTCTTTGCTGTTGTTGCTGCTGCTCCTGCTGCTACTACTTACTCCCTTCATCTCATCAAGTTACTCAACCCCTCTCCTACACCTCCACTTCCCCACTAAGGGAGTGCAGGAGCTGACAGGTCCACATGCTCTTTCTCCCATGGAGACAGGCTTCAGAACTTGGAATTTTTCTGGTTTTTGAGATAATAAACAGCCTATCATCAAGCACATTAATGCTTCAACAATGAAATGAAAAACATTCACACTAAATGGGATATGTAGATATAATAGTTTCATAGAAATTCAGTCAGGTTAGGTTTCCCCACCAAAAAAGTTATAAAAAGTTCAGTTTTCAGAGCTTTTTGGACATTGGAATTGAAGTTAAGTAACTTCAAAGAATTGTCACCTACGTTAATTAAGAATATGTATCAACAGGGGCACCTCAGCCTATTAAACACCAACCCTTGGTTTCAGCTTAGGTCTTGCTCTCAGGATCCAAAGATCAAGCTGCACCCCAGGGCAAAGTCTGCTTGAGAATCTCTGCCTCTCTCCCCCTTTGCTCCTTCCCCACTCACAGGCACTTGTGAACTCTAAATTTTAAAAATCTTTAAAGAAAAAAAAATGCATAATTGCTCATCTTAGGGCCTAATACACAGTAAGTAGGCACAATATATGGTAATTATCAAAGTTAAAATGTATTCAATTTTATTAACTGTAAGTGACTATGGATGATATTTTTAGTTAAAAATTCCCAAGTACTACAAGCACAATTTGCAGGGACTATGGGTACCCAAATGTGCAAGAAGGTAGGGAGGATAACCTTATCAAGATAAAAACAAAATATGCATCAATTATGACCTAAAATACCAGCAAATATCTTTTAAAAGAAACTGATGGAGGGATACCTGGGTGGCTCAGTCGGTTAAGCAGCTGCCTATGGCTCAGGTCATGATCCCACAGCCCTGGATCAAGTCCCACATTGGGCTCCTTGCTCAGCGGGGAGCCTGCTTCTCCCTCTCCCTCTGCCTGCCCCTCCCACAGCTTCTGCAGGCTCTGTCTCTCTCACTCTCTGACAAATGAATAAATAAAATCTTAAAAAAGAAAAAAAAAAGTAACTGATGGGGGAGGGAGGCTGCATAAAAGTTTTAAAATAGCATCTTTTTAACCATAAAAATTTACTCCATCTTTTAAGTCTATCCAATCTTCTTTTATAACATCATGGACAGCTTTTGGGGAGGGCAAGGGGTTAAACACTGATAATTTAGATTTTAAGCTCCCAATCATGTACATTCAAACAATCCTCTAAAAACTTACCTGGATAACTAGGTTTAGAAATAAAAAGGTGGAGACAACTATAGATAGAGAAAACATTTATACTTCAGTCTTTGGAAAAGTACAAATAGTAATAACATCTGTATGGTATTCAAATTATTACTCCTTACTAGTAAATTCTTTTTAAAAATAACCATCCAAAAAATTGTAATTGCCACAACATGGCAAAATATTTTTAAGAGCAGACAAATCTTGACCTCACTTTTGTACATCCTTAGAGAAATATAGTTGACATTTTCCTAAGAAAATGAACACTGGTATAAAAGGATCTAATTATTAATGTAAACAACTCATCAGTTTGCAAATTCTTGAACAGAATTCCCTTGGTCCTGGCTCCAAGATACCAAAAAGCAATTTCACATTTTCTATGTTTCCATTATGAATTCTAAGTACTTTTAATATTTATTTTACATTATGTTTAATGGGGCCCACCACACAGAGGCCTAAATGATTTCTCAACATACTAACTTTTTTAAAAGAACTTATTCATTTCTGTATTCCTATTTTACCAAAAACAGTCCTATTCAACAACTTATTTTTAATCTTTAAAATTATTTTCCAACTCAGCCATCCAGCACTTAACAAATGCTGATCTTATGCTCAGAGAGCTTCAAATCTGACATTTTGTGACTCCTTTCTCAACCAGTGGACTCCACTGCTGCCAGGGCCAGGCAAGCCAAGGCAAAACATCCCCAAACCATGTATGAATTAGAAACCCCATTTCCAAAAATGCCTAAAGTGTTCACTAAATTAAACTGAAGGGCAATCATATTTTAAAAGCAAGCAGCTATTGCCTGGTTGAGAGAGGAACAAAGCGTTCTATCATTTCTACCTACCAAGGTAATGCCCCATCAAAATCATAAGCTAAATGGTAATGGTAAAAATACAGAAGTATATTAGAACAGGATTGTTTTCAAATCGTAAGACAACTGCGTATTATTCAAAAAGGGCATATTTATCTACTAATAGCTTATATTTTAATATAAAATAATGTAAACATAAAACATGCATTTTATAATATAAACATAAAATATGTAATTTTAGGCAATTTACTAATCTCTCTGAGCCTCAATGTCTTTACCTGTGCAATGGGGTTAGTGGAATTTACTTTATTGGAGTTCCCCGAAAGTAAACTGAAAACAGTGCATAAAAAGTGCCCAGGGCCAAGTTTAAGAGTAGGAACTATATAGTAGCTATTGTTAATTACATTAAAGACTGGCAACCTTCCTAGATAATGGGAAGATGCAGAAAGTGAAAATCAAACATTATTGGAGGAATGAGTATTAAAAGGCTAAACACCTCTATTCTACTGTAAAGACTAAGGTGACTTTAAAATTGGCCCAAGGGAAAAAGATGAAAGTTATGAACTACCAAACTCCTAGCAACCAGATTTAAGAAACCTATTTGCAAGTCTAATTACCATATCTATAATAAGGATCTGGACCTGCCACCTAAGTGGCTCATCCCCCCATGTATTGCTTACTTTCTAATTATATCCCAATCAAAATTAACCAATAACTTTTAAAACAGGTTTAACAAATTTATGGTCCTACTATTTTGGCAAAACTACTCCCTAAAAATTACTTATCTCCAAATATGGTACAAGGATCACCTGTATCAGAATCATCTTGGTTAAAACTGCAAATTGCAGTGGAGCTCAGAAATCTTAAGCACATCTGTTTAGAGGAACACTGCCCAAAGTGTTTAGCAAAATCATTCTATATTAAAACCACCCAAAGTGCAACTTAGCCTCCACTTACTTTCTTGCAAGATCTGCCAATAGAGCAAGCTCTGTTCTGCTGGTAATGTGTGCCTGAATTAATCTGGGAATTTAGGGAGACAGGGCCAGTAAGTATCAGAAATAAGGATGCACTTCATAGGCATAAATAAGTACTTAGACCATCTTTCGTTTTTTAGAAGATGAGCACAAACTACATAAACCTTTTAATAGCCCCCCACAGAATCTTATGAAGCTTAAGCCTAATTTCATCAAGAACTTTGCTTTAAAAGAGTGCACAGTGAAGTATGGTCTGTCTTACACATAAAAGAATGAAAATTAACCTCATTAGAAGCCCCAAGTCCATTAAAACATGCCTGGCATGGTTTGTGTTTGTAACATTTGGTTATCTAGTTTAAATACTGAGTTTTAAAATCTGTTCTTAATACCATGATGTTTGTTACAGGATTCTTTACACTCAAACTAGGTTTTTAATGTCCAACAATTCCTCATCTCAAAAAAAAAAAAAAAATCATCGCAGTCCAACATGCTATGGAAGAGCACTCTCTCAACACAGCATACACACTGCTTAAGTAGTGGGTGTCGTCAAACTGTCTGGGTCAGAAAGTGACTGGCACTTGCCTCTGTGCTTTCTTACTGTGGGAACCCTTTATCAACACCTTGGGATATAAGCAGAATAATCACCAAAAAAAAAATTGTGTGTTAAAAATGTACAACTCAATACAAGCATTCAAGCATACTACTTGATGACCTAAATTCTTGACCTGGATGCTTAGTATAAGCTACTAATACCACTACTCACTGCTTCACCAGAATGGCTGTATATTTTTCCCACCAAAAGTAGAGCTATTGCACCATACGTTTCATGGTCTCTGTAAAGAAAAAAAATCATTGTCTTGGTTTATATTTCCTTAAAAAAAAAAAAAACAAATAACTTTTCTACAAATTGTTTTATGAACTTAGTGAAACCTAAAGTTTTTTAAAGAAATCACCTCAATTCTTTTTAATGCAACCGTACCCCATAGACACACACAAAAAGTCAGTATTTGTAAAAGGTCAATTCTGAAATAGAAATAGCTACAACCTTTAATAAGCAAGTACCGCAAAATTAAAATGTGCAAGTTTTTATGCATAAACATTTACTTAATGACTCAATTCATATCAGATCCAAAAAAAATGGAATTCAAGAGAAATTTTTCAGGATGTCTAAGTGGCTTTAGAACTACTTTTCAAGGGACACCTGAGTGGCTCAGTTGGTTGAGCGGCTGCCTTCGGCTCAGGTCAGGATCCCAGCGTCCTGGGATCAAGACCCACATCAGGCTCCTTGCTCAGCAGGGAGCCGGCTTCTCCCTCTGCTCGCTCACTCTCTCTCCCTCTCTCTGACAAATAAATAAATAAAATCTTAAAAAAAAAAAAAAAAGAACTACTTTTCAAGATATTGGAGAACAGGACTAAACAGTTGAAATGATCGCTCTGTGTAGTTAGAAATCATAGGTCTCAGTAAATACTGTTCCTTAGGTATGGACTGAGAAAGCTGACACTACCTTTTCAGAAACTAGGGCTGAAGACTTTTGCCCTTCGCAGATAATCTTGACTGGTTAAATTTTTCTATATTTGGAATTATTAAAGTTGGATGTATGTTTAAGGAATAGGTCTAAAGTACGCAAGCAGGCAAGAGATGTTATATTATTTCTACTAACCCAAAATAAGAGATAAGAGGCTTTCAAAAGAGGCCCTCAGAGGGCTGTGGTTGTTGCCCCTCCAGTTTGCTCCTGAAGGAAAAGAACTATTTTTAAAACTTATGGAAATTCAACCAATGGGATACAATTGGAAAAAAATCTAAAATGTGGGAAATTCTGCCAAAGTCTATGGCTTAACAAACTTCAAGGAAATAAATACAATGGCAAGAGAACTACAAATGAAAAATTTATGAAATTCATCAACCAACTGCAATGTATAAACTTCACTTGGATCCTAATTTAAACAAAATTTAGATGTTGACTGAACTGTTAATTCTGAGATACTGTGAAATTTTAACACTGACTGGCAGGCCACAGGATGACAAAAAGGAACTGCTGTTATTTTAGTTGCAATAAAAGAAGTACATTATGGCTTTAATATCCTTATTTTTTCAGAGCTCTATACCAAAATTCTTATGGTAAAGAATGTGTTTGGGATTTGCTTCAAAATTATCCAGTGGAGGTGGGCATATGATGAAACAAGAAGGACTAATAGTTGATAAATGTCAAAGCAAGGATCATACATTCATGGAGGTTCATTTCCCGTAATAAAAAAATAAAAAAATCATGGTACAACCACTGGTTTACTCTCCCTAAAATAATCATTAAGATGGTTTAACAAACTGAAGGAATGCTTATTATAGAATGCTAAAAGAAACAAATGTGCTTATGTCAAAATTTCAAAAGCCTAAGGTTAAGGAAGAAAAGGGAGTAAGAAAACCAAACTGAATTTGTGGGTTAGTTGATTATTTTTTTTTTTAAAGATTTTATTTATTTATTAGTTAGAGAGAGTGAGCACAGGCAGAGAGGCAGAGGGAGAAGCAGGCTCCCTGCCGAGCAAGGAGCCCGATGTGGGACTCGATCCCAGGACGCTGGGATCATGATCTGAGCCGAAGGCAGCCGCTTAACCAACTGAGCCACCCAGGCGTCCCTAGTTGATTATTTTTATCTGCTCATATTAGATTATTGTCATTACATGTTGCTAATGAATTCAGGAGTAGGCAGGTAATTCAAACTACCTTAAGAGAGCTGGGTATAAAACACCAGTGGAGGAGCCGAGAATAAACTTAAAAAATGAAGTGGCTCAGTCAGTTAAGCATCTGCCTTTGGCTCAGGTCATGATCTCAGGGTCCTGGAATCCAGCCCTGCATCAGGCTCCCCACTCAGCAAGGAGTCTGCTTCTTCCTCTTCCTCTGTGCTCTCTCTCAAGCAAATAAAATCTTCAAAAAAAAATTTTTTTTAAATAAAGAATGCCTCAAAGGGTTTTCAATTTCAAATAAATCCTATAAAATCAGTTTTTAATCAGATATTCAAGTATCTTCATTTTTAGGTGACCATATCATTTGTACAGTAGCCAACGCAAGCTGCTTTGAAGACATAAGGAATAACAATCAAACTGGGATGGTACAGGAAAACAGACCACCTGGTCACCCTATTCACTTTCTATAAACATTAACTGAGGAATGAAGTTTGTTTGCTTGTTGGGTTTGTGAACCGCCTAAAGTCAAATGAATTCACCCCGTAAGAACTAGAGAGACTGGAGCCCAAAGAGGCATGGAGATTTGCCCAAAGTCATAGTATCAATTGGAGAGCCTGACACTAGAAGTCAGACCCCAACTACCCTGAGACTCTGTCCAGACCAACTATTTAATAAGTGGTACTACCACCTTCTCTTTTTTAATTACATGTGTCCTGTTCCTTTTTTCCACGAAAAGAAATCTACTCAAAAATGTGTTCTTCAATCAATGGCAAAAAATAATACAATGACAGGAAGGTGAAGAATGGCAAATGCTTACAAAGCCATATATTTATATAGGTCAACCTATATATATATATATATATACACGCACACACACATACACACACCCTTATAAACACTTTTTTCTACATAGTGAACAATTCTTCCAACTTTAAAAGACATTTCTGTACCATGGATAATGTCAGAATAAAATAATCAAAAAAAAAGCAGTAACTGGCTCTTTTCCTTAAGACTAAAGAAAACCATACACATACATGGAGGCACTTAGTCTCCCAAATGTTAATTCTCCAAATGTTAATTCTCTTCTGGGAACCTCACTGAGTAGGCAAGAACCAGGACTCCAGAGGCTGCTATGTGTTCTCCAATATACAGCTTAGGAAATGGGGACTGTCCAGAGCAGCCGGTCTCACGGCTATTACCTGACTAAAGAATCTGCTTGGTTCCAATACTCATACCCTTTGTATTATCCCATACAGCTACTTAAGTCAGGATAGGCACTAAATTTCAGAAATATGCAATCTTTTACTGTTTAAAGGAAAATTTGCCAGCCCAACTTTCTAATATGAAAGGAGAAAAAGTATAGGCTTTAGAATCAGATCAACCTACATTTGAATCCTTACTTTGCCATTTATAAGCTCAATAATTGGCTGAATTAAATGAACCTCAATTTCCTCCTATATAAATGGAAAATATCACCACGGTTATAAAGACTAAAGCAAGTGGTACAATGTCTGGTACATAATAGGAAGCTCTTGTTATTTTTACCCAAAGGTTTCATTAAATGGCCAATTCATATAGGATAAAAACGGTTTTTAAGGCAGCTGATTACTATAGTCATGGCAGAATCTATAAAGAGGATCTCCTGGATCATCATTTAACCCAAAAACTGAACATCAAGTACACAATGAAGGTAAAGGGCAGATTACAAAATATATGGGTAGATCTGTTTTTCCAAATTGTAGTATGAAAAAGAGATACCCAACTAGTCATCATTAGTCAAACAATAATTCCTTCAAATGCTAATTTTAAAAACACCTTTGTGTGTTGTTTCTTCACCAATTCCACCATTGTTACCTCCAAAATATAAGCTTCCAGCTGCAGGGACTATAACTCATAACATTCAAAATACTAGGAGGGTGCCTTACACACAGATGTGCTCAATATTGTTGAATGAAAAGTTGATAAGGTTTCCTTAATGACCATTTTAAAAAGACTTTAATGACAGAGACCTTTCACTTCAAAACATTAAAATGCAAAAGGTTCATAATAAAAATAGCTCCCTCCACCTAAGAAATTTTTGGCTGTAAGCAGCACAGTTAGCAAAGCAGAACAAAACTCAAAAAATAAACTGCAATTTATCAAAG
Organism: Taxidea taxus jeffersonii; assembly: GCA_003697995.1. Lineage (NCBI taxonomy): Eukaryota > Metazoa > Chordata > Mammalia > Carnivora > Mustelidae > Taxidea > Taxidea taxus. The sequence goes on from RCUC01083855.1 coordinate 14,263, forward strand.
AAACTTTAAAAAAAATAAAACACCAACACAATGAGCACCTCAACAGATGAAAGAACTATCCATTCCATTTCCAGGAACAACTTACCTTTTTTCACCTTCCTTTTGCAGATTTGAAATCCAGATTCTCACACAATCACTGGCCTTCACTTCTGTTTGATTCAATAGCATACACACTACTGAGTCTCTCTTTCCTTCACTATTAAATACATCAGTAGAAAGCACACTGGTCTTATTCTGCTTTCTAACTATGAAAACATAAGTGCAAAGGTCCTAATCCAAAATTCTCAAAAAAATAAAGAAGAAAACAAAAAATTTCTGGAGTTAAACAATTTCGTTAGTAATTATAGAGGTGCCCGGCTGGCTCTGTCGGTTAAGGGAAGGACTCTTGGTTTCAGCTCAGATACAATGGGTCAAAAGATGGAGCCATTATAGGGCTCCACACTCAGTGGGGAGTCTGCTTAAGATTCTCTCCTTCTGACCTTCTCCCCCACTTCACCTCTGCTCTAAAATAAAAAAAAAATTAAAGAAGAAGTGGGGTGCCTGGATGGCTCAGTCGGTTAAGCATCCACTCTGGGTTTATCCTCAAGTACTGATCTCATGGGTCCTGAGATCAAGCCCTGTTGTAGGGGGAGGGAGGAAGACACACCTCCCCACTAGGAGTCTCCTTGGATATTCTTCTCTCCCTCTGTCCCTTCACCCAATCCCGCTCTCTCTCAAATAAATAAAATTTAAAAAAAAATTATAAAGGCTCCCATCATTTCCCCTGCCCCAAACGTCCTAATTCAACTTGTATTTATTTTTTTCATGGTTTCTCCTGCCCTGTAACTGCCTTCCATATGTATTTCAAATTTCCCCCCCAAATGTGAAAAAGATGCTGGTGTCTTTATGCGAAGACAAGAGTTACAAATAAAATATACTGGGCATCTGGGTGGCTCAGTGCTTAAGCGTCCGCCTTCCGCTCAGGTCTTGGATCTCAGGGAGCTGGGATCGATCCCATCCCTAGTGTCCCTGCTCGGAGGGGAGTCTCCTCATCCATCTGCCCCTCTCCCTGCTCATGCTCGCATCCTCTCTCTCAAATAAGTAAAATTTTTAAAATTAAAAAAAAAACATATTAAAGTAAGCCGTTTCCAAACAGGTGAGATACCCATCAGAGTGTGTGCTGTTGCAGGAAACAGAATGGAGAGCCGTGAATGGGAGTCTCTGCACTTCATATCTGCAAAAGAAGAGAATAAAAAGGTTAACTTAACTCTAGACTTAGAACACCTTTTTTACCTGTTTAAAGCAATGCCCACAAACATTTTAAATCAAAGATGAAAATGTGCTAAGCCAAAGACTCCGGGGTGAATTCCACCTTCTTGCCCTTAATACATAAACTGTATCTACGGTACCAGAAATCAATTTTGAACATTCCTATATCACATCATCCTAATATTAAAGGGTAAGAAAAAAATTCTATCTCTTCTTTAGGTTTTCTTAAAACTATCATTTTAATTAGCCAAATGTGCTTCCCTATTGCAGTTACCTAAGGGTAATTAATTAGTACTAGCAGTAAGAGTAACAGTTAAGATGTTCACTTCTAACAAATACTCTTCCCCCATAAGGAGTGACAGTTAACCTTGTGGGAACCCAAATGCACACACCCCTTTCTCCAACCTCGCTAAAGGTGAATTCAAGGAAAAAAGTGCCTCGCGAGCAAGCAGTGTCCCCCGCCCAGTACCAGGTTCTCTGCAAAACTCCTGCATTTTGCATTAATGCACCAGGCCACCGGAGTGGGTGCTCCAGGGCCAGGTCGCGGAAAGAGCCCGGGGGTGTGGGCTGCGCTCCGCCAGCGGGTCAGGCACCCGCGCCCCCCACCTGGTACCACACCTGCCCTCACAGGCGCGCACCTGGGGCGGAGACCGCCCTCTCCCGGCCTCGCGCGCCTGCCCCCACGAGAAGCGCGCGCCCCGCGCCGCACCGGACTCGAGGGCGTGCAGGGACCGTCCTGGCTCCCTCCCTCCCTGGGGACCAAAGGGGTCCGGGGACGTGCTGGGGGCTGGCGCGGTACCTTTTGGACAGATCCATAAGGACCCCGGAGAAGAGCTTCTCCCCTAGACGGAACGACACGACGAGCGCGTCCTCAATGATGTGGTCCAGCGTGACCCGCACCTCGGAGCCGGGAATCAGCTGCGACACCACGGAGTCCCCGCCCGCCGGCGGCACGAGCGCCGGGGCTGCGGGCTGGGGCAGCGGCGGTTCCTGGCGCTCCTCGGGAGCTGGGGGCTGCTCGGGCGGCGGTGCAGGGGAAGGTGGAAGGTCGGGTCTTTCCTGAGGCGCGGCTGCCGCCGGCTCCGCCACCCGCGCAGGCAGCTTCTCCTCAGCCTCCAGCTCCGGCCCCGCCGCCTCCGGGCTGCGGGCGAGCTCCCCCGGCGGCGGCGGTGGCGGCGGGAGCGGCGGCTCGTCGGCCTGAGGAGAAGACTGCTGCCCGTCGGCCTCGCCGTCCGGCACAGATGCTTCCGTTGCGGTGACCGGGAGGGGGTCAGTGCCGGCCTCGCTGCCGGGGATGGGCTCCATCTCTGGCTCGGCCTCGCCGGCGCCCCCCTCCCCGGGGGACGCTGCAGTCGCTGCCGCCTCTGCAGCCACGGCCGCCATTTTCTTCCTGGCTTCTCCCTCCTCCAGCTCGGGGTGCAGTGGCAGCGGCAACGCCGCTTGGTTCCCTGGGCCTTCCCCTCCCTCCCTTGAACAGTTTCGTCCCGCCCTTTCCCTGATGCTCGTTATTGGCACCGCGCCATTGGTTCCGTCCTACACCCCTCCCTCACTTGTGACACACCATTGGCCAGGTGGGGGCGTCTATCACCCAGTTAGTCCCTCCCTCCCATACAGAGTAGGAACTTCTCATTGGCCGGATGAATTGTCAAATGTTGAATCTTAGAGGAGGAGTGAGGGAACGGGGGAGGTCACAAAAGCGGAGCCATTTACTTATCGCCTCTTTCTATTGGCTGGAAAAGGAAATAAAGTTTTGCGGTTGGCCTACGCTCTTGCCCATTATCAGTCAGGCTTTCAGAGGTGGGATAAAGGAGAGAATCATGTGGCGTGCCAGTTCTTTCAAAGGCGACTGAGGGGAGGAGTAACGAGGGAACGCGGGAGGGATGCCGCTTCCCAAGAATCCCTGCGCGGAGGTCCCTTAGAATAAATGTTATTTCTAGGCGCGGACTTGCTTGCGGCCGCGTGTGGGTACCACGGGCGTCTTTGAAAAGGCCAACTAAAGTTTGAAAATAATTCTCGACACTGTTTTGAGCGCCTGCCAAGCTAGGCACCGTGCTAGGTGCTGGGGATAGAATGATGTACAAGACATTCTCTATAACCTCGTGACAGACTCTCCAGCTCCCACACGAAGAGAGTTTTCCTTGACTTCTATCCACTTTCTAGGAACAATGCATTTACTTATTTCAAAGTAGGAAAATGCTAATGGAACGAGGAGGGACACCATGCATACTGTACCAAACTGATGAACGTCGCAGACAGCAGTCCTGAGGCACTGGAGTTACATGTGAATATTGTTTGCTCTCTCCCAATTGACTGGAACGTGGACGCACCTGGTTCCTTGTTTAAGCCCTTTCCTTTCCTGGCCTCTTTTATGCCACAGGTTCAAAAAGTCTCTCTCTTCAATGTCCTGATGTTCCTACTTCCCTTCCCAATTTGAGTCTCTTGATTTGTTATGTCCAGAAGAATCTACTGGACCCATTTATTTCAGAATGCACCTCAGAATCAGCCCATTCTCCAGAAGAGATTATAAGAACTGAAATGAAATTCTAGATAATTATAATTAACATTTATTGAGCACCTTCTCTGTATGAGGGCTTAGTACAAACCCTTAGTAGAGCATCTCCCTTAATCCTTATGCTACTCCTATGAGACAGGTAATATTATTATACTCATTTTACAGATAAAGAAACTGAAGCACAAAGAGGGTGCTCACTGTCAACTAGTAAATTTCAGAGACAGAATTTCAGGTTTACATTGAAAGGACTGAAAATGGCAAAAACTAAGTATCACCATATGTTCTGACTATTTCAAGCCATGGGGCTCTTGGGAAAAGCCAATAGGAAATCCTTGTCACTGCAGGTTTAGCAACTCCAAAGTACTGGAAGGAAATTGAATTATTGAGTGTCCACTTTGTCCAAGATTTTCCCATAGGCTCTCATTTAAAAATCCTGTGAGTTAAGTCTTCTCCTTTTTCAGATGAGAAAACTGACCCTTAACCAGGTTAAAGATCTTCTCAGAGGTCACACAGCTAGCAGCAGATCCTACCTAACCCACCTCTGCCAAGTGTGTGACTATTCCACTCAATCATTGAACAAATAATTTATCGCCTGCAGGCCAGATCCCTGCAGTAAACAGAGACGGATCTCACCTTACAGGGCTTTCACCGTGATCACTTGGTCTATAATTCACCATAGTCAATTAATTAAATACTATATATAGTTCTATGAAACTCCTAGAGCCATGCTGAGTTCCCACACTGTATAATTCTCAGAAGGAAAAAAATATAGCTTGGGTCCTGGGCCCTGATTAACTCTGGCAGTAATTTATTGCAAGACTGCAGTGGATCACTTAAATTAAGGATTTATGGCAAATTGCGGCATACCGAGTCCTCCTTCTAAATCACCATTTTCACCCTGCAACTGAAGAGCCTCTCCTGGATCAATATGTTCACATCAAGTATAACCCCTTTTGCTTGTCTTTCAAGGCCTTCTCTGTTCCTTCTCTGTCTTTCAGATTTGTTTTCTACTATTCTTCAAGCTTGCTCATATTGGAAAGATCTGATCATGCATCTTTCAGCCAACATTCAACAAATAAATGTTGAGGGTCTACTATGTGCCAGTTAGTTACTGGCTAGCCAGGCCAGAAGCATGCAGAAAGAACATGAGAAACTTAGTGGCTGGCCTCCTAGAGCTTATTTTTCTAATTAGGGAGTTAGAAAACTAGCAATGAATAAATAAGGTGATTACAGATTATGACAAATACCATAAAGGAAATAAACAGGATGGGGTGATAAGCAGTGCTTGCTAGCAAAGGAGCAGAGGGTGTCTTCTTTAGGTAAGGTGGTCAGAAAAGGCCCCTCTGAGGATAAGACATTTTAGCTAAAATACAAAGGATAGGGGTGTCTGGGTGGCTCAGTCAGTTAAGCATCTGCCTTTGGCTCAGGTCATGATTCCAGGGTCCTGGGATAGAGTCCGCATTGGGCTCCCTGCTCAGCAGGAGCCTGCTTCTCCTCCTTCTGCCATTCCCCACCCTGGCTTGTGCTCTCTGGCTCTCTCTATCTCTCTGTCAAATAAATAAATAAAATATTTTTTAAAATAAAATAAAAAAGCAAATGCAAACGATAAGAAGGAACCAGTTATTGACACTATTGGACGAACATCTGGGTCAAAAGGAACTGCAATTGCTAAAGTCCTGAGGCAAAAGAGGGCTTTGCTTATTCCAGAAACAGAAAGAAACCAGTTGGGTTGAAGAGGAATGAGCAAGAAGATAGGTGGGTGAAACAAGTTTGGAAAAGAAGACAGGAGCCAAATCATATTTTATGTACTGCAGATATAAAAACAAGAGATTCTACCCTCAGGGAGTTTCAAGTCTAGAGGGAACCTAGCTTTTACATGTGCTGTTGTACCTTAGTCACCCCTGCATTCAGCCTCTTCCTGGCATAGAATCAGCATAGAAGAAGCCCTTGGTATTTGTGGAATGGATGGCCACATGCTATTTGGGACTAGATGGATGGTTAGATAAATGAGTGGAGGGTTGGGTAGATGTTTGGAAGGTTGGATGGTATCTTAGTCCAGTCAGCCTGCTAGAACAAAATGCCACAGACTGGCTATTATAAACAACAAAACAGGCTTAAAAACAACCAAAATGTATTTCTTACAGTTCTGGGGGCTCGGAGTACAAGATCAGGGTGCCCCCATAGTCTGTGTGATGGCCCTCTTCCAGGTTGCAGACTTTTGGAATACTCACATGGCAGGAGGGGACAAGGGAGCTCTCCTTGACTTCTTCTAGGACATTAATCTCATTCATGAGGAGGACCCCACCCTCATGACCTAATCACGGTCCAAAGACACCCCCCCC
>RCUC01083860.1:0-12740 GCA_003697995.1 Taxidea taxus jeffersonii
TTTTTTTTTTATTTGACAGACAAAGATCACAAGTAGGCAGAGAGGCAGGCAGAGGGAGAGAGAGAGGAGGAAGCAGGCTCCCTGCTGAGCAGGGACCTGAGCCGAAGGCAGAGGCTTAACCCACTGAGCCACCCAGGTGCCTTGGGAAGTTGCTTCTTTATGAAAAAGTTCTAATACTAGAATTACTAGATCAAAGCATCCTGATGATTTTGAGAATCTTCTGAGATACATTGTAGGTGTTATATATATTTAGTATTCTTTTCTGAGTTCCTATACTTACAAAATGATGATCCCAGGATTCCAACTGCAACTCAATCTACAATTTAAAAACCTGACGTATATTACCAAATTACCTCTAAAGGATGGTACTAGTTTACATTCCCACTGCTTGTGTATGAGAAGCTCTCTTTCCCCATACCTTTGTCAGTGTTGACTTTTAGCACTTAAAGGAAAATTTCTAATTTGATATAAAAATAGATTTATTCTTTCACTTTTCATTTCTTTGATTACCACCAGGATGGAACGTTGTTTTGATGTTTATTGGCCTTTTGTAATTTTGCTATATACATTGTTTATCTCTTATGAGTTCTTCGTTTTTCCTTACTCTTTATTTTATTTTTCAAAGATCTTATTTACTTATTTATTTGAGAGAGAGTGAGTGAGTACACAAGCAGTTGGAGCAGCAGGCAGAGGAAGAGGGAGAAGCAGATTCCCCACTGAGCAGGGAGCCTGCCGTGGGGCTCCATCCCAGGACTCTGGCATCACGACCTGAGCCAAAGGCAGACAGTTAACTGATTAAGCCACCCAGGTGCCCCTTTCCTTACTCTTTAATAAGAAATCTTTTATCCATTAGGTCCATCTACTTACTCCTTGATGTATAAATCAAAAATACTTTTCCTAGATTGTCATTTAATTTTATTTGTATTTTGGATAGAGAGATTGTTGTCTTTCTCTGACCAGATTTACCCAATGTTTTCCTTTGTTGTTTGTGTTTTTTTGCATGTTGCTTAGAAAAGCCTATCCTATCCCTAAAGGCATTTATTTCTTAGTATTTTACTTTGTGATTTTATTTTTTATATTTAAACCTTTAACTAGTTTAGATTTATTTTAGTATGTGGTGTGAGGTAGGAATCTCACTAAGTGTTTTTTCCAGGTAGTTAAGCAACAGTTCCAACATAATTTATAAATATTTAATTTTTTATGACTAGGGATGCCAATTTTATCACATATTAAATTCTTTTATTTATCTCTCTCACAGGATTAGGAATCTCTAAAATCAAAAGCCAGAGTTAAAGTTCCTTTTAAAATGTAAAGTTGGGGGCACCTGGGTGGCTCAGTTGGTTGAGCAGCTGCCTTCAGCTCGGGTCATGATCCCGGAGTTCCGGGATCGAGTCCCGCATCGGGCTCCCGGCTCCATGGGGAGTCTGCTTCTCTCTCTGACCTTCTAGCCTCTCATGCTCTCTCTCACTGTCTCTCTCTCAAATAAATAAATTAAAAAAATAATAATAATAAAATGTAAAGTTGTTGTTGAGGTTTTCCTAGCCACACTCCTTTGATGTTTTTATCTGTTACTTCCAGAATGGTAATTACTCTCTTCATGACACCTCTCTTCTCTATTCTAGATATGTATGCCTACTTTCTCTTTGGATATTTGAAAACTAAATATATCTTCTTTCTCCCTATGCCAGTGTTCCCATTCTCTCTAAAGGTTGCTGTCATCACTCAAGCCCTAAACCAGCAAATTATCTTGACTCTCCCACTCCCTCACACCTCTCCCCAATATTCACCCAATTCTGTGGATTCTGTCTCTTAGTAGGTCCAGTCTACTTAGTGGACTGCTGAAACAAACTCCCAGCAGGGTCTTCCAGCCTTCACCTTGCCTCCCCACCTTCCACCATTCATACACAGTTTCCCTCTTTGCTATGAGCAGAAGGATGTGTTTTTTTGTTAACAGCAGATATGCTCATGTCACTTTTTTCCCCAAACCTTTTCATATTCCTTTCCTGGCTTTCTACTCACTTAAAATGGTTCACAGGGTTGTATTTGATCTGGCTTTTGCTTGGTTCAGTCTTCATGTCTTATTTTTCATTCTTAATACTTTGTCTAGCGGGATCTTTTTCATTTTTCAAAGTACTGAGCTCGTTTCCTTTTGTATATTGTTTCATATCTGTGGTATATTCTTTTCTATCTTCACCTGTTTCCTAGTTACCTTTTTTTCAGGGAGTCTTTCTTGCTGAGACTACATTAGGTCCCCTTTTCTCTACATTCCCGCATCCCATATTTCCACTTTTATAATTTCCATAATTGTAACTACATTTTAATGTCATTGTCCAACTGTAATGTAAGTTCTAGGCAGGTGGGGGCGTGTCTGACTTTTTGTCTGCTAACTCTGATTATACTGAAACCCTACTCTACTAAATGGTTTTCTGTAGGATTGTGTGGTGGGTTCTTTCTATGCTTAGAGGTGGGGGAGGGGGAGAGGGAGACAGAAACAGAAGAACTTAAGCAGCCTCCACTTTGGGCTGGATGTGGGGCTCCATCCCACGACCCTGAGATCATGATCTGAGTTGAAATTGAGTTGGATGCTTAACCCACTGAGCCACCCAGGAGCCTCCCAGATAGGATCCTCCTAAACCTTTAAAACTCAACACAGAGGCACAGACTTTGATGAGAAGCCTGTAGTACCAGCCTTATTACATATGTACTTCAGCCAACTCATGCCATTCTAATTGCCTTCTGAGCTCTTGATTATGGTAAAATCATCTTTCTGTCTTCCTTTTTCCTTGAAATAATGCTGCTGATTCTGCTTCTCAATTCAGGATTATATGGAGAGACATTTTTCGATGAACAGTTGTGATATAATATTCCAAACTTCAGAAACTCTGTACTATTTTTTGTGACTTTCTTCTAAGTCAAAAATTATTTCAAGTATAAGTGTTTTTTGTTTTGTTTTGTTTTTTAACTAGGTTCCACACCTAGCATGGAGCCCGATGTGGGGCTTGAACTCATGACCCTGAGATCAAGACCTGAGCTGAGATCAGGAGTCGGATGCTTAAATGCTTGAGCCACCCAGGCACCCCTTTTTTCTTTTTTAAACTGCAGCCTACACTCTTAATGTTGAGCTTTGCCTGAAGAAAAACCGTTTAGTTGATTTGACATCTAGAAGAATGGGTAGTCAGTGTATCTCTACGTTTTACAAATAGAGTTCCCTAACTACTGTCCAGCTCCTTGGCAGATAGTGAAGATGGGTGGATCAAACTTATTGCATTAGCCTTGCTATGAGGCCACTTCCCCATGCAACTTCTTTTTTTTTTTTAAAGATTTTATTTATTTGAGAGAGGGAGAGTAAGAACAGGGGAGAGGCAGAGCGGGAGGGAAAAGCAGACTCCCTGCTGAGAAGGGAGCCTGATGCAGGGCTTGATCCCAGGACCCCAGGGTCATGACCTGAGCTGAAACTAAGAGGCGGATGCTTAATCAACTGAGCCATCCACATGTCCCTACCTATGCAACTTTTGATTATGTTCATTGACCTTTCATATCGATTGTTGTAAAAGACATGAATACTTCCACCTACTTTTTTTTTTTTTAAGATTTTATTTATTTATTTGATAGACAGAGATCACAAGTAGGCAGAGAGGCAGAGAGAGAGAGGAGGAAGCAGGCTGTCCGCAGAGCAGAGAGCCTGATGCGGGGCTCGATCCCATGACCCTGGGATCATGACCTGAGCCAAAGGCAGCGGCTTTAACCCACTGAGCCACCCAGGTGCCCCTACTTCCACCTACTTGATAGGTATCTTTATCATTATAAATCGCATTCTGATTTATCCATCCAGCACTTGAGTGTTTGCTGATATATCACTCTGGCTATCACTTTTTACAGAACTGACAAATGGAATTTGTGAAGCTAGAAGGCTAGAAGCCAACCGTGCGGTCACACTGCTATCTGAACAGATTTTGTGTGAATTATTAGATAATATCCCTAGGCAATAATTCTTTGTCCTTTTCCTGTTTACTGGGAGAGTGATATCCCCTTCCCCACCTTTTTTCCCCCTATGAGCAGGGCTCCCAGTTTTCCAACTCTGAAGTGTTTCCCAGTCAAAACAAAGAGAAGGTTTGTGGATGTTGAATATGCAAGGAGCTGAAGAGAGAGCGCTTGGAAGAGAGGTTTGTCCAGGTGAGTGAGTAAGGAAAAACCAGTGGGAGAAATAGGGCTTTGGAAATTTTACAAGAGAAACTGATTGAAGCTCAGGAAATAAAATTATCCTCCTTTTAGGGATGTTGGAGGGCAGATGTGGGTAAGCATCTTTGGGGGCCAACTTTTCCCCAGTATTCATTTTGTCTCATTTCTAGCATTTGCTTTTACATTCATTCTCCCACTATCCACTCTGAATACAGACCATCCATGTTTCATCTTTTGACCTAATCCTAGCTTTCTTTTTTTTCTTTTTTTTTTTTTTTAAGATTTATTTATTTGACAGACAGAGATCACAAGTAGGCAGAGAGGCAGGCAGAGAGAGAGGAGGAAGCAGGCTCCCTGCTGAGCAGAGAGCCCGATGTGGGGTTCGATCCCAGGACCCTGGGACCATGACCTGAGCTGAAGGCAGAGGCTTTAACCCACTGAGCCACCCAGGCACCCCTAATCCTAGCTTTCTGTTGTTATTTTCCTTTTATTTGTATTGTCTCTGGTTCTGTGGCTTCCTAAATGTCTGTAGGTGCCCATTCCATGGGGTTCCTTATTAATGGTGAACTCCACCCTGATACAGCTCTCTTCTAGCGCTTGTAATTGAGTGATGTGCTCTATTTGCTTTTATTGGGCCTTGTTTATATTGCCAGTATTGAGATATGTTAGAGTTAGGCCCCTGTAACCTCAGGGGCTTCCATTCTGCCCTGCATAAGAAATACTCACTCTGATGTTTTCTTTCAGGTTTGATGGAAAAGTCTGTTCCAGAGGAGGATGTCTCTGAAATTGATTCACCAGGGATAGTAGCAAAGAGGTTACCAGAGGATGCAAGCCAGGGTTCTGTATTTGAAAAAAAATACACATGCGAAAGCATGAAGGAAAACCCTTCTGGAGAGGTTCCCAGACCATGCCTTTTCCAGGAAGGAGGTTTTGGGGAAATAACTTTTATCCGTAAGGAAGCATCTCCTGAAACAATTAGCCAAGAATATGAATTTGAGAGAAGCTTGCTCTTGACTTCCAGCTTTGTTACACATCTCAGGGTTTCTACAGAAGAGAGCGTACATCAGTGGGAGACAAGTAGTATACACAGTGATGAGATTTCAGACCAAAGTAAACGCCCAGCTCTCTCTACTCAGAAAAAGTCTTGGGAATGTAACGAATGTGGAAAAACTTTTACTCAGAGCTCATCCCTTACCCAGCATCAGAGGACTCATACTGGAGAGAGACCCTATGCATGTGAGGAATGTGGGAAAGCCTTTAGTCGCAGTTCCTTCCTCGTTCAGCATCAAAGAATTCACACCGGAGTAAAACCATATGGATGTGAGCAGTGTGGGAAAACATTTCGATGTCGATCATTTCTTACTCAGCATCAGAGAATCCATACTGGAGAGAAACCTTATAAATGTAAAGAATGTGGGAATTCCTTCCGCAATCATTCACATCTCACTGAACATCAGAGAATTCACACTGGAGAGAAACCTTACAAATGTAATAGATGTGGGAAGGCATTCAATCAGAATACACACCTCATTCATCATCAGAGGATTCACACTGGTGAGAAACCTTATTTATGCAATGAATGTGGCTCTTCTTTTCGCAAACATTCAAATCTCACACAACATCAGAGAATTCACACTGGGGAAAAACCCCATAAATGTGATGAATGTGGGAAAACTTTCCAAACAAAGGCAAACCTCTCTCAGCATCAGAGAATTCATACTGGAGAGAAACCCTATAAATGTAAGGAGTGTGGCAAAGCCTTTTGTCAGAGCCCATCCCTTATTAAACACCAGAGAATTCATACTGGAGAAAAACCCTATAAGTGTAAGGAATGTGGCAAAGCTTTTACTCAGAGTACCCCACTCACTAAGCATCAGAGAATTCATACAGGGGAGAGACCCTACAAATGCAGTGAATGTGGTAAAGCCTTCATTCAGAGCATTTGCCTCATTCGGCATCAGAGAAGTCACACTGGAGAAAAACCCTATAAATGCAACGAATGTGGGAAGGGCTTTAATCAGAATACCTGCCTCACTCAGCATATGAGAATTCATACTGGAGAGAAACCCTATAAATGTAAAGAATGTGGGAAGGCCTTTGCTCATAGCTCATCTCTTACTGAACATCACAGAACTCACACTGGAGAGAAGCTCTATAAATGTAGTGAATGTGAGAAAACTTTCCGCAAGTATGCACACCTTAGTGAACATTACAGGATTCATACTGGTGAAAAGCCTTATGAATGCATTGAATGTGGAAAATTCTTCAGACATAGTTCAGTCCTTTTCAGACATCAGAAACTTCACAATGGTGAATAACCCTGGCATTCAGGTTGTGATAGCTTCTCTAGAAAGAGTGGCTGGGAATCTGGCTGGGGCAGTGGGGCAGGCAGAGTTCCCGGAGGGAAGGATGAAGGAACACCGACGATTACACTCAGAAGAGTATTTCCACTTATGGAGGCAGGAGCTTGGAGAATGCAGAGCCTACTCCAGCTGGGCATCTGGGAATACAGGGTAGAAAGGAAGCTCTTGCTTCCTTTCGGATAAATCCTTACTGCCTACCACTCCTCCTTCCCCTTGTGACTCTCATGCCTTTAGGGGCCATTTGTTAAATTAGCACCCGTGTTTCCCTTACTACATTCCTGCCCCACCTTCCCAACTTGTGGCCTGTGTTCTCTGGCCAGTAGGCTGAGGTGCTTTTGCAAATATTCAGTGTGCATGTGGAAGCAATTCTGAGGCAGTGCTAAGTAGCCTTCTGATATCTGAGAACATGCCATCTGTTAGAAGCAGTCTCATGAAGGGGCATTGGAAACAAGGGAAAATGAAGAATCCTTACTCATTCATTCAACAAATAGGGGGATATGTGGCAAGAACTGGGCTGATGTCTACAGATAGTTCGTGAAGAAAGCTTTTCTCAGGGTAAGAGAGATCTTTCTGACCCTTTCAAGCTGGAAGGCAGTTTGGGGCCAAAAAGGAAGTAGGAGGTCAAGAGAAACTTAAATGATGCCAGTTTGTGGGAAGAGATTCAGATCTGCTCAGACGGCCAGGAAGAGGAAGGGCCAACCTTTGTCCCAGAGGAACAGTCACCCATGAGGAAAATGGTTAGCGCTAGGCTGCTGGTGCTGAGGCTCAGAGCAGGAAGTCTGCGTTTGAGCAGGTTACCTACATATCCCAGCCCTGAACTAAGGTGTACACCTGTCTCTTATAAGTTTGCCTGGGCCACTGGTTTGTAGGGTCCAGGGGAGAGAGACCCACCGGGGTTAACTATGTCCAAACAGCTGTTAATTGATGTTTAGGGAGGGGAAACCATTAGTGAAGAGAGTAGTCAGCCTTTTAGGTTGGCCGGAGTTGGGGCTGCTGGACTAGTCCCTAAGAGAGTGTTGGTCATTATAGCAGGGAGGGCTAGGTTTCATGTAATTGTGCCATTGGAGGCTATAAACAGATTTGTTAGATTTCAGATATCCCTGTTTTTATTGGAACTGTCTTATTCTTGGATATTTACCCTTCCCTGCAGGTTAGGAGTATCTAGGGAAAGACTTTTCATGGAATAAATTTGGAATGTATTCTACCTCTTTTTCAAGTCCCTGAGTATTGAGAGAGTACAGTTTGCCACTTTGATGGTGTTTTATTCTTTTAAGAAAAAGGGCATGGTTTCCCCCTTTACTTCCTTACTCCCTTTCATGTTCTTTACTGCTACCCAAAGTTTGAGCTCTGAAAGATTAGGTGAGGATTACCTTTCACTGCTATTTGGAATAGTTTCTATGCCCTGAAGCTTATATCGTTTTTAAAATAATGACTGTTAGAAAACAAAGTCAGTTGATTCTGGAACGGTTGGTTATTTAGAACTCAGCATTAATTTTTTTCCAGAACAGCTAGCTTTTAAGCAGTGGTTTGAGCTATTAACTACCATTAATAGGAACATGGCAGAAACAGCGCTCTCTCTTTCTGCAGCTGTGAAGATTCTATTCTCAAAACCTGCAAAAGGGCAGTTCATAACTGAGTAAATTAATACCCTACGGGCAAAAATAACCCTGTTAGAATTTTATGTTCATGAAAAAATTATAGTAGTCAAAGGAGATACTGATGTATTTGTACTTTCTTTTTTTCTTTTTAAAGATTTTATTTATTTATTAGAGAGAGAGTGAGAGAGAACATGAGAAGGGGGAGGGTCAGAGGGAGAAGCAGACTCCCTGCCAAGCAGGGAGCCCGATGTGGGACTTGATCCCGGGACTCCAGCATCATGACCTGAGCCGAAGGCAGTTTCTTAATCAGCTGAGCCACCCAGGCACCTGTATTTGTACTTTCTAAATGAAAACGACACTAGAGAATTCATTGCTAGCACATAGGAAATATTCAAAAAATATTTGTTGAATTAATATATTTCAATCAACCCTGCGCCCACCAGAAACTTTATTAACTTCCTGATATGTAGGTATTTAGCATAATATTTATACATTACTGTCTTTAGAGTTCTTGAGTTGAGATTAGAGAGAGTTGGGAGAGTTTTCTTAAGGAAGAAATGGGACCTCTAAGGATGAATGATATCTCCAAGGTCTTGTTGGGAGATTTTCTAAAAATCCAAAAAAAATTTTTTTTAAAAGATTTCATTTATTTATTTGACAGAGAGAAATCAGAAGTAGGCAGAGAGACAGGCAGAGAGAGAGAGGAGGAAGCAGGCTCCCCACTGAGCAGAGAGCCCGATGTGGGGCTCGATCCCAGGACCCTGGGATCATGACCTGAGCTGAAGGCAGAGGCTTTAACCCACTGAGCCACCCAGGTGTCCCCCCAAAATGTTTTAATCCTCAGGTTAAGAGTCTGATCCATTTTCACTTCCTGAGAAAACAGGAAGGAAGAGAATTTGTCATCTTGCTATTGCCCTCATCCCTTAGTCTCACACTGGCAAATATTTGTCCTCAGTTTTTTCACAATTACTGGACAGCCAAGTGCTCAGTCACTCCGGCGCCAAATCTTGGAATTGTTCTCGGTCAGTCTTTTACTCAGTCCTCATATCCAAGCAACCACTGTATCCTGCTTATATCTCCCAAGTCTGGAAGCCATCTCCACCGCTATTGCTTTAGTCCATGTCCCAGTTTATTTCCTAGACCATTTTCCTACTTTCCCAGTCAGTCTTCCAGTTGCCTGCCCCATGAGGCCATCTTCCACATTTCTTCTGGTTGGTCTTTGCAAAGTACAACTGACAGCTCTGTTATCTCAGAATATCTGAGCCCCTTAGAAGGCATCTAAAGCTCCTCCACACGCACAAAAAATAATAAAAAAAAAAAAAAATAGAACTCTTCCACTGGCCCATGCCTACATCATCACTCTCAGCTGCCTTCCTTGCATTGCACACTTCCACAGTGTAAATTCCTGTGATTCTGTATCATTGCTGACCTCAAATTTGGTACCTTTTGCACAGCCTGTTCCTGTTGCCTCGATTGCCTGCCTGCCTTCTGCTTGCCTGGAAATCTCCCATGAGTCACTTAGGAATATGTTCATGCAACATTTCCTTTGAAGCTGTCTCTGACCTCACATGTTTTTTATTTCTGTATTTTGATACCTTCATTTTATTTATGTTCCATTGTAATGGCTAGTTCCCAAATCTTTCTCTTCCCACTGAACTGTCCGCTCTTGTCAAAGCAAGGGCCCTGTGATATTTATTCATCTTTGTATCCACAGTCCCTGGCATTTCAAATTTGCTCAGTAAATATTTGTTGAGCTCAATTAAAATGCCGAGTCAGACATTTCTCCACACCTGCCTGCAGGTTGTGACTTTAGGTCCACAGCTTCCAGCAGAAGGGAGGTATGGAGAGGATATGAGTGTGTCCATGAAGTGTTTGCTAGGTGCAAGCATTCTGAATCTTTCCTCAAGATACAGATTGTGTGGTTATATTAAGCAGAGGGTCCCTTAAGAAAAAGTAATATTTTGTACAAGACAAAGCCAAACCTTGTTGTGTTAAAAATTAGCTATTTAAATGTCCCATCACAGTTTAACAAAGTACTTTCAGATGTGTTGATGTCAGCATGACCAGGAGGAGGCAAATGCTTGCATCTGTAGAAGCAGAACCATGTCAGCTGGACTATCCCTGAAATAAGGAGCAGGAGCTGAATACTGGTGCTGGTCTGGCAGGAGAGCTATTAAGTTCAGCAGTCCCAGTGTGGAAACACTAACTGAGCTCATGGTTTTCCTTGGCTCCAGAGGAAAACTGGCATGTGTTGCTCATTCTCAGTGTGCTGAAATTTAATTGGTGATTTCACTAGGACATGGGATGAGGCCCCATCAGATCCTCAGAACAACAGTAGACAAAATAGGTGGTTGTACTTGTCCAAGGTCACACAGCTAGTAAGTGATTTGTGAAATTTAAACTCCCATGTCCTTTCTCACTTTTCCTTCCGATTTCTTTTTATTGGTCATACCTCTGTTCCATGATTCCTCTTTAGTTGTGTTTATTGTAGATTTCACCACATAGGATTCCAATCTTGCCCTGCTTGTGAGGATGGGAGGAGTTCATTTTAAAATTTTATTTTTAAGTAATTTCTACACTCAACATGGGGCTTGATCTCAAAACCCTGAAATCAAGAGTCCCGTGCTCTACCAACTGAGCCAGCCAGACAACCCTGGGAGCTCATTTCAGATCAAAAAGCTTTTTTTGCCCTCAGACTTCCCAGTTTGTGAATGTGAGAAATAAATTGGTTTCACATTTTCATTTCACCTTTCTGCCTACTTAATGCAGAAGTCTAGCTTTGACTCCAGGTGGCTTCAGTTTCACTCCTCTTTAGCTATTGGCCACTGCAGGGCTAAGGTCACTTTAGTTTTGTGGAATGTTTTTGGTGTCCACTCTTCCCCCCCGCCCACCTCCACTGCCTCCCCACCCATTTTTCACCTCACTGAAAGAAGCTCAGCCCAAATTGTGTTAAGTCCCTGATTAATGTTTCTAGTAAATTGCTCTACTTAGGGTACCCCACTCTAGAGTTAGTTCCTGCACAGCAGAGCCTGCTGATTTAGATTCTTTGAAGCTTAAAAGTTAGGGAAAAAATGATTAGGCCTAGGCTCTCTGGCCTGTGAGATGTTAGGGCTTGGTGGGGGGAGGGGGCAGGAAGAACTTGCTATCTGATTCCAAAGAAGTGCTGAGAATGTGACTCTTGGTAAAAAGCAAGGTGAGGGACGCCTGGGTGGCTCAGTTGGTTAAGCGGCTGCCTTCGGCTCAGGTTGTGATCCCAGCGTCCTGGGATCGAGTCCCGCATCGGGCTCCTTGCTTGGCAGGGAGCCTGCTTCTCCCTCTGCCTCTGCCTGCCACTCTGTCTGCCTGTGCTCGCTCGCTCTCTCTCTCTGACAAATAAATAAAATATTAAAAAAAAAAAAAAAGCAAGGTGAGCTCAACATTATTGTTCCCTGTCATGTCAGCTGACAGTTCTACGAAGGGTCCTCTTTTAGCTGAATGGGGTTAATGATGGCCTTAGTCTGGGGCATCTCTACTCCTCTAATTTCAGCCTCCTAAAGGGACTTCATTTTGCTAAACCAGCCAGTCTGGAAGTTTAAGCAGATAACTTCTCTGCTGCATCTCATTCATTTTTTTCAAGGATTTACTGAGGGCCCCTATGGATTGTACAGTAGGGATATGGTAAGCAAACAACTGTATGTTCCACAGCATGCACATCCGTAAGAATGCCTGGAAGTGGATCAGGTACCCTGCTACCCATGCCTTCATCCTGGGAATACACTGTCAAAAGGAGCCTGTATGTGCAAGTATTCCCTGCGCCAGAACCAGCAAGATCTGGTTTTGCAGCAGTGGGGATGAGGGCCTTTTGGGCTGGCAAGGTCCCTTGAAGCCAATGCAGAACAAAGAGGACTGGAGCTGGAATTTGCGGAGCATGATAGAAGAAACATTTACAGAACTTCTTAAAAATGCTGGAACATCTTAGTAATTGCACACATTAAGCTCATTTAATCTTTATGATAATCTTCTGAAATTCGGTACCATTATTTATGTTCTCTAAGTCAGGAAACAGGTACAGAGAAATAACTTGCCCAAGTTTACACGCTGATAATCTGGGACTTAAGCTGAAAACAGAGCTCTTTTGTTCTCAGGGCCAGTTGTCGAACAAAACATAAAGCAGAGGTTGGGGTTCCTGTGAAGAGGCCAGTTTTCTGGCAGGTGAGAATATAAGGAAGGTTAAGCCAGCTTTGTGAAACCTTTGGGAAGACCTCCAAAAGGCAGGGACGTGGAAGAGTTTTTAGAAAGATAATTGTGGCCAGGTTGCAGAATGAATAGTAAGAGCGACTTGTGGTCGGCCACGAGTCTCCAGTTCGGTGTCCTTACTCTGGGAAGGGGCGCGGTGAGTTGGATTTGCGGGCTGTTTCCGCAGCACGGTCTGCGGCGTCGGGCTGAAACCCCAGCTCTGGGCCGGGGAGGAAGCACCGAGATGAAGCCTCTCCCGCCTTCCTAGAGAGGAGACCACAGTGTTCTGACGACCCGCGCGGGCTGCTGACGTCACCCGGGCGCGGCGGGGCCTGGCTCGGAGCTGCCCCGGGTCTCCCTGACGCTTGAGTGCAGCTAGTTTTAG
>RCUC01083867.1:0-24259 GCA_003697995.1 Taxidea taxus jeffersonii
TTTTTTTTTTTTTAAGATTTTATTTATGTATTTGACAGACAGAGATCACAAGTAGGCAGAGAGGCAGGCAGAGAGAGGAGGAAGCAGGCTCTCTGCTGAGCAGAGAGCCCAGTGCAGGGCTTGATTCCAGGACCCTGGGATCATGACCTGAGCCAAAGGCAGAGGTTTTAACCCACTGAGCCACCCAGGTGCCTCATGAAAGTTTAGGTGGCTCTTGTTGGTATGAATAGTATACTAACCAGCAGGAAAATTGATAACTGCTGTTGGAACTTCCATTTACTATGCCATGCTGCTGTCTCCTTTTACCTGTGTACTTGATACTCCTAAAATTGATTAGTATGTTAGGGATGTTGACTGTCATAAATACTTGTGTTCATTTTTGCTGGGTAAGGAATAAAATAAATGAGACCAAGTTTTTTGGGCCAGGTTTTTCTTGTTCTGAATGTGACTCAAAGCTTGTAAGTTCTTACAGTTTATGAAACGAAGATGGAAGAGAAGAAGAATTTGGTCTGTATTATATCATTAAGTTGAAATCAAGTACCCAATTTAAAAAGAAGCACCTTAGCTTTTAGAAAAAAAATTGCTTCTAGAGTACCACATATAGCATGAGCTATATAACACAAAATAGTGTTCCTCTTTTAAAAACTTATTTTAATTTAGAGTTACATATATTCATCTTCATTAGTGCTATATTGAATTAGAACCATTATACCAACTTCATTGATTTATTATTTAATCAGGTTGGGAATGTCTATCATTCTTTGACTTAAATTTGTTTATATTGTTTTGCAAGTTACTCACAAATTTTGGTGGTTTCATTTGTGTCAGCGTTGTGTGTGTGTGTGTGTATGTATATACATATGTGTGGTTTTTTTTTCTCATATTTTCAACAGATTCTGAAGGGAGTGGTAATGGAAGTGAAGATCCTTCAAAGGACAGTGGAGAAGGTTCCTGTAGTGATTCTGAAGAAAATATTTTAGAAGAAGAACTGAATGAAGATATTAAAGTAAAAGAGGAACAACTTAAAAATTCTGCAGAGGAAGAAATACTGTCATCAGAAAAACAGTTAATTAAAATGGAAAAGAAGGAGGAAGAAGAAAATGGAGAAAGACCTAGAAAGAAAAAGGAGAAAGAGAAGGAAAAGGAAAAAGAGAAGGAAAAAGAGAAAGAGAAGGAGAGAGAGGATAAAGAAAAAGCAACAGTATCTGATAATGTGGCTGCTTCTGCTGCTGCCACCACACCAGCCACAAGTCCTGCTGTTAACACATCTCCTTCAGTCCCAACTGCAGCAACCTCTACAGAGGAACAAGTCAGTGAGCCAAAAAAGTGGAACCTTCGTCGAAATCGACCACTTTTGGATTTTGTTTCCATGGAAGAGCTGAATGATATGGATGACTATGACAGCGAAGATGACAATGATTGGCGACCTACTGTAGTTAAGAGAAAGGGGAGATCTGCATCTCAGAAAGAAGGAAGTGATGGAGACAATGAAGATGATGAAGATGAGGGAAGTGGAAGTGATGAGGATGAGAACGATGAAGGCAATGATGAAGATCATAGCAGCCCTGCCAGTGAAGGGGGTTGCAAGAAGAAGAAGAGTAAAGTTCTTAGCAGAAACAGTGCTGATGATGAGGAACTGACCAATGATAGCCTGACACTATCTCAAAGCAAGAGTAATGAGGTAGATCAACCCAATTTTTATGATATCTGTCTGTCTGGGGAAAAGGGAATTCTTCTCTAAACCATTCTACTCGTTATATTAAGTAGCTTCCTTGAAATCCTATTGATAGACAGCTGTGGGAGTGAATGAGCGCCCTAACTGTAACATTTATTCATTTGGTCAACCAGCCTTTATTGAGTATCTACTGTTTGTCACCGTCCTCAAGGAGCTCACAATCACCGGCCTCAAGGAGCTCACAGTCTTTATAGTTAGAGAAATATTTTTATATCCATAAACTAGGGATATGGTAGTTTTTTTTCCCCTTTCCTGTCCTCTCACTCCATTCTTCATAGGACTGCTGAATGGTCCTGACTGGAGTATGAAAACAAAGGTCACCTTTATTTCAACTTAGCTATGTCCTATCCACATGAAAATTTAGACTTCTAGAATACTTTAGAGCAGGACAACAAATAGCTTAATGATTGCCTCATACTTTTAGTGATTCATTTTAAGGTTAATTCCAGTTATAGCACTCATCATCTGAATAGTTACCAAGTCTTTGCTTTAGATGTATGGGAGTAAATAAGAACTATATGTTTACATATATTTAGTGAATAAGTTCTCTCTACAAAGAAATGAAAAAGAAAAACCAGACACTCGTATCATAAAACAGACATTTCTGTCTTAAAACTACAGTAATGATTCAGTTCTTCCACTTGAAGTTCTACTACCGAAAGTTAGGTTTATCCTTTGGGCCCAAGATGCAACATTCAAGATTCTTCAGTCAAACACATTTGTCTCTTTGTCTGTGTGTTTATGTGTATGTTTTTCTTCAAAAGCAAGACTGAGTTGTCGTCTTACATGTAGATGTACCTGTTACATCAACATGTAGAACTATAATAATTAAGTTTGTCATTTCTGTTAGTGTATTTGTTGTCACAAAAATTCAGTTCTTTAGCAAGCACTTATTTTTTGTTTTCTCATATCATTGAAAAAGGTTAAACTGGTAGAAAGATTTTCCTCCTATGCTGTATTCTTTTACATTTTTTCTACTTTATAAGTTTTACATAGCAGTGATTACCTATTTTAAGTAAGTTTCATTTAAAAACTGGGTGATTTTTTTTCTTGCCAAAATAATAAGTAACAAGCTATGAGGGGCTTATTTGTCAGTGGTGATGAAACACGTTATGTTTTAATTATAAACATTGGTTAACTTCTAGGTTATCCGCTTTCATATGAAGAATGTTGTCTGCCTCCAGTGCTATCTGTCCTAATTCTTATCTTTAAGTAATGGGAAATTGTCAATTGGAATATAATATTGTATTTATAATGCTGTAGCACAAACAGTTCCATATTCCCAGTGCAATTTAGGGAACTAGAAATATGGAAAAATCAGTCGTTCATGTTTGATGTAGGCTTGTATCCAGTTCATTTTATAGTATTTAATAGTCTATATCTACTGAATAAGTTTACCTTTGGTAGCATTACTTTATTTTTATAAGCCTGACATTCACAGAAGTAGGCTGGCTAATGATAAAGTCAGAGTTAGATTTTACGTGATGCTGTGGGGAATACCTGCAGATGTTTGACAGGTAAAATGTATAATTATCCATTTATTAGTAATCTGTAATATATAGCATTGCTTAGGAGGTTGTAGACTGTCCTTTATGATGCATTAGAAGGCCACATGTGCTGTCTAGGTTTTTTTTTTTCTACCAGGAGAGACTTTAGTAAATAATGGGACTTCATATATTTAGATTAAGTCCTAAAAGAATGTGATTGCAAAGCATTTATTGGAAATGTGCCTCAATGAAGGTGTCAAGAACTTTATTCTTATAGTAGCTAAACTAATTTCTGTTGTGTTAATTTCTGCTAATTTTCCTTTTGTTTTACCTAATGCTGAAATGCAGAAGAACTGATAGAAAGTTAATTTAACTCAATAATAGTCTACCTGAAATTTTGGTAACTGTTTTTCCCCAACACTAGTAATTTTTGATGGTTCTTCTATTTATCACTCAAATTAGCTAACAAATTTTAATAAAAACTAATCGAGATTATTATTATTATTTTTTTTTAAAGATTTTTTTTATTTATTTACTTGTTAGAGAGAGAGAGGACAGGCAGACAGAGTGGTAGGCAGAGGCAGAGGGAGAAGCAGGCTCCCTGCCAAGCAAGGAGCCCGATGTGGGACTTGATCCCAGGACGCTGGGATCCTGACCTGAGCCGAAGGCAGCTGCTTAACCAACTGAGCCACCCAGGCGTCCCAATCGAGATTATTATTTTATCTTACATTTCTAAATTTCCTCCTCATATGCTCTTGATTTTGTAAAGATGACTGAAGGTAATTCTTGTTTCCTTATGGCCATTGTTTGTATCATAATCTTCCTAGTTATTTTAGGTAATGATATTTTGGCATCAAGATATCAGTAATCTATTAGTTAATACAAATATATTTGATTATATTTGAAATTTTATTTTTCTCTATGTTTTCAAATACTGCTTTGTAGTAGAACTAGGTGAAAGTGTGGTTTTAGAAATACGTAATTGAATTATATTTAGTTTATAAACAGCAGATTTTCTTGGCTGTTATGTCAGGTGCTCTTGTAGGGAAATGATGTTGGGCATTGTGTAAGTGATGTCCAGAAACTTCAATAATTTTGGAGTTTTTTAGGGAATTTGATTTTTTTTTTTGAGTGAGGGGCCTTTTATTGATTCTTAATGGACTTAACATGCCTATGCCATAGGCCTTGAAAATACTCTAGAGCAGTAGTTTTTAAAGTATTTTGTCTCAGGATACTTTACACTCTTAAAAAAAAAATTGCTGAGAACCCTAAATGTATTTATGTAGGGTATAGCTTTTGTTACTTTCAAATGAAAACTCAGGAATTTAAAAAATTAAAACATACAGAAGCGTACAAGTGGTCAGATTGACGACCCTATCCCCTGAGTCTAGTTCTGGAAGACTACATCATACACCTATGAGAAAGAGTGAAAAAGGCAAAAACAACCTTACTGTTACTATGAAAATAGCCTTAACTTGTGGACCCTATGAAGCAGAGTCCCACAGACCACACCTTGAGAACTACTGTTCCATAATTGAACATTTGATAAACCTACATTTTCTACATATGGGGACTTCCCTTGGCCTATAGAATTATGACATTTTTTGAATTTAGTGAGGTCTGAGCAATCCCCTTGGAGTATGGTTACATGCCATTTTCAAACTTTTATCTTGATGCTTTTGAGATTAATTGATGTTATATTGCTTTTTTGGTTTTCTGAAGTAAATCTTTTGGGGATGGGTGGTGTAGCATTTTCAAAGAATGGTTTGCATTTTCAGGACTTTGAAACTAGAGCTTTGAGGATTAATATTTGACAGAAGATTATATCAATAGAAATTTTCAGGTGGAAGTTTTTTGGTTTCTTTTCATAAAAGACTCCTTTGCGTTAAATGGATTTTAAGATGTTAAATGGATGTGAAGAAATGGCAATTGTCATCCAATTTTTGGTAATTTAAATTTTTGCCAAAATTTATAAATAGCTACTTCTGTTTGGGGTTTCTGACTTATTAAATATCAGTTGCTTTTTACACATTTCAAAATAAAACAACTGCTTTTTTTTTTTTTAAGATTTTGTTTATTTACTAGAGAGAGAGAATGAGCAGTGGGGAGGGGCAGAGGGAAAGAGAGAGAGAGAAAGAGAAGCAAACTCCCTGCTGAGCAGGAAGCTTGATGCAGGGCTAGATCCCAGGACTCTGGCATCATGATGTGAGACAAGGGCAGACGCTTAACTGACTAAGCCTCCCAGGCACCCCAGAACTGCATTTTTTTTTAAAGATTTTATTTATTTATTGGAGAGAGAGAGTGTGCACAAGCAGCGGGGAGGGGTAGAGGGAGAAGCAGACTTCCTGCCAAACAGGGACCCCAATGTGGGACTTGATCCCAGGACCCTGGCATCATTGACCTGAGCTGAAAGCGTATGCTTAACCAACTGAGCCATCTAGGCACCCCAGAACTGCATTGTTTTTTTTTTTAATATTTTATTTATTTATTGGAGAGAGAGAGAGAGTGTGCACAAGCAGTGGGGAGGGGTAGAGGGAGAAGCAGACTTCCTGCCAAGTAGGGTCTCCGTTGGGAGACTTGATCCCAGGACCCTGGCATCATTGACCTGAGCCGAAGGCAGATGCTTAACCAGCTTAAGCCACCCAGGTGCCCTTAAAACAACTGCTTTAATACATAAAAGGACAGTTCAAAATACTGTGCAAAAATTACTTCAGATTCTTGAGAATTTAACTTTCTTTAAAAACTTAGAGAAGACCTGTTGCTCAAACTTTTTGGTGTACTAATTTTTTCTCATATTCAGAGCAAAAAGGATTCTTTTAACTCTAGTTTTGCATGAAGTGTTCAGGAGTTCCCTTTAATTAAACACACATAAAACTTTAGAATTTATCCTGTTGTATAAAGTATTTATAATCATCTTTGTAGAATACATAAATAAGTGAGCACTAAACCCATGGAGCACATTAGACAATGTTATCATTTTAGGTGTAAATTTTATTATTTTATTTTATTTTATTTTTTAAGATTTTATTTATTTGTCAGAGAGAGCGAGCACAGGCAGACAGAGTGGCAGGCAGAGGCAGAGGGAGAAGCAGGCTCCCTGCCGAGCAAGGAGCCCAATGTGGGACTCGATCCCAGGATGCTGGGATCATGACCTGAGCCCAAGGCAGCTGCTTAACCAACTGAGCCACCCAGGCGTCCGTCCCTAGGTCTAAATTTTAAATCCCAAGGGAAAAAAGTGGATAAGTTCACTGAAAGTTGTCATTGACTTACAACTATAGTGCCCCATTTACTCCTCTAATTGCCATAGATTCCATTAAATTATGATATAATATTAAAGTTCTATCGTAAGTGATACTCTTGTGACATTCAAAACCTACTTTCCCAATATCTATTTTTTTTTCTTTTTAAGATTTTATTTATTTGACAGAGAGAGTGATTACAAGTAGGCAGAGATGCAGGCAGAGAGAGGGGGAAGCAGGCTCCCCACTGAGCAGAGCCTGGTGCTGGGCTCGATCCCAGGACCCGAGACCATGACCTGAGCCTAAGGCAGAGGCTTAACCTACTGAGCCACCTCGGTGCCCCCCAATATCTATTTTGATGTGAAAACCAAATTTTCAAATAATATATTTTTTGGTAAAAACTTTGCTAAAAAGAGAATGTGTTACTAAGATTTTCCCAGTGAAGCGTTATCTGTTAGTCATTTGGTAGGGCTCCAGTTCTCCCTATTTCTCTGCATTATATTTCTGGCAAGGGTCTCAAATGATGGGTCCCCCAGAAATACAAGTTGATTTAGTTTTCTCTGCCTCTAAATGATAGTATGTTTAGAGTGAAATTGGTATAGATATACAATCTAGACATTTTTTTCTGAAGAAAATGGAAGAACAGGAAAATAATAGAATTACAGCTACCTATTAATGCTTGTTTTTCTGATTCATAGAAATTTACTTGTTCCCCACATGGATAAACCTTTTTTCAAAGGCTCATTAGTTGTAATTCCACCAGAAAAGTATTGGCAGAACCCATTTTACATGAGTAGCCTGTCAGTCATCAAACTCAGGTTGTTGGCTAGATCATTTTCTAGTTTGTGATTTTTAACCTAGATGTGGTGTTTTGGGAAAAAAGTCTTTTTTGGACTTGCCATGGAAGATATTTAAAATAGCAGTACTCATTGAGGGTTACAGCTTTTGGAGGGATTCCAAGGAAGATTCCTCAGTATAATAAATGGTCAGCTCGTATTCCTCTTCTTGAACCACCTACAAGAATTAGGAAAGGAGAATGGAAATGAACATAGTTATTGAGTACCTAGTGTATCTCAGGAACATTTTTACCATACAATTATCTTAATCTTCACAACAATCTCAGCAGCTAGGTATTACTTTTGCCATCCCATTTTACAGTTGAGAAAACTGTAACTTTGAGGTTCAGTAGTTATTAAATGAGAACTGAGAATGAAATGCAAAACATTAGACTTTAAGTCAAATGCTCTTAAATTTGAAGCATAGCCAATGGAGTGAACATTTGGGTAGATTTTTGTTTTGCTCAATGTACCAAAGTACAAAACATGAGTTTTCTTCTTAGGAAGTTTTTACCTTTTTTGGTACTCTAGTCCAGAGCCCCAAACCACTTTGGTTTTATTACAAAGAGGAGCAAAAAAAATAAAAACAAAACAAAACAAGCCCAAAATATACAAATTTAAAGTATTGGGATTCTCTAGAGCAAGGACGCTGCCTCCTATTTGGCTTTGCTTTTTTTCTGATTTGCATTTTTTTTTATTTGTTTTATAGATCAGCTGCAGGTTTAGGTGTAGAGCACAGAATTGAAAAAAATGTTATTGGTGGGACGTTCAGGTGTCATTCAGATGTCATTTACAGATTGCTATGAAATGATGACTCTAAATGTTACCTATAGATATTAGTCTGTTTAAAAGAATACAAAAATATTAAAAAGTGGTTATGTTCTTAAATGAAAATATAGACTCAAGTGCTATCTTATATAATGTCCAATCTGATAATAAAGAATCATTGTTAACCATTTAAAGTTTAAATCCGTAATGCATTTTAAATTAAACAAAGCAAACTCTTTTCCTTCTTGAAATTTTATCTTTATATCTTTCTTTCTCTTTTTATATTATTAGCTCAGTATCTTTATTATCAGTTTTTACTAGATTTTTTTTAAAGATTTTATTCATTCATGAGAGAGAGAGAGGCAGAGGGAGAAAGAGGCTCTCCCTGGAATCATGACCTGAGCTGAAGGCAGACGCTCAACCTACTGAGTCACCTAGGCACCCTATACAAGGTATTTCTTGACACAAACTTGATAGAGTACTTCACGCTTTATCAACTAGACCACCTGGATCCTTTTTTAGATGGTTTTCTGTGCCTGTATATACAGATATGCCTATCTAGGCTCTCCTGAATCTATCATCCAGTAGTTGGATGACCCTAAAACTTCTGAATTCCTCAGCAGTTAAGGAGTATAGAGTCTGTAATTATGCCAGTATGTAAATAGACCATCCCATACATATTTGCTTATGTGTTATCTTGGATTGATTTTTTCCTGTTTGATGTGTGTGTCTTGTCTCCCTTAAGGCAGGATTATAAGCTTTCAAAGCGTAGGAACCATGTTTTACTATAATCCAGAACGGCAAAGCAGATGAAGAGTTGTTAGTCGCGAGCTTGCTCTTTCATTTTTTAAAGAGGAGAATATGGGACTTGCAGGGAAAATAAAAAATGTAAAGGGTGCTTAGAGGGCCATTTGATAAACAGATGGACTTTTCAAATGTTTTGGAATTACTAAATTTCAGACTACATTACTAAAATAATGGAGAATGCAGCGTAATTTTAGAAATGTGTAAAATAATTTTGAGAATTATAGTTATTAAAATTATCTTTTAATTTAATCATGTGATTTTCTGATGTTTTAATATTAGGACTCGCTGATTCTTGAGAAGAGTCAAAACTGGAGTTCTCAAAAAATGGACCACATTCTGATTTGCTGTGTTTGTCTTGGAGATAATAGCGAGGATGCTGATGAAATAATTCAGTGTGACAATTGTGGCATTACAGTCCATGAAGGTAATTTTGCTTTGCTTTGTCTCTTTTTTGAAACAGCTAATTGACACTGCATTTAAATAAGTAAAATCAACTCTTTTGCATTTGTACTGTTCTAAGGTTTTTCTGTAGTACTTCATGGTTTTTCAATTGAAGTAGGACATATTGAATCTTCAAAGTATCATGGGTGTTATTTTTCAGATTATGTTAATTTAACATGTGTTTTTAAATAACAAATAGAAATACTATTACATGGAAATCACAGTATTTCTTTGAGGGTCAGTGTTATGATAGTTTTCTTCCTGGCATTTGTTTCTAGTTTTTAAATGAAATTTAGATATAGGAAAAAATGTAGTATGTTAGTGTGGTAGAATATGTTATTTAAAAAAATTACATTCTGAATCTAGTGGTACACAGTTTTTGTTTCACAGTTATAATTTTTAATTTTAAACTTGTTTGGAGAGATTATCTTTTAAAATCTGAAATAGAAGCTACTATAATATATGGAAAATATTTTTCCAGTTATTTTTGAACCTTTTTTGTTTTTTTTTTTTGCTTGTCTTTTTCACTTAATTTTTTTTTCATTTTGACATAATTTCTGACTTACAGAAAACTTTTAAGAGTGTTATAAAGAATTTCCATATACTCTTCACTCAGATTTCCCAAATGGTAACATTTTGCTCTTTTATCTTCTCTGATACAACAATTTTGTTTTCAACTCTAAACTGAGACTAAACTGTAGACATAGCATCCCCCTCTGCTACTAAATGCCTCAGTGTGTATTAACAAGGGCTTTTTCTTACATAACTATATAATTATCAAAGTCAGGAACTTAGCAGTGATTAAATTCTATCTAACCTACTATGTTCAGTTTTGCCAATCATCCCTGTAATGTCTGTTCTAGCAAAATAAAATCCAGGATTATGCATTACATTTAGTCATTATGTCTTATTTGGTTACCTTCAATGTGGAACATTTCTTGAGTCCTTGTGTGTTTTGTTTTTTTTTTTTAAAGATTTTATTTATTTATCTGATAGAGATCACAAGTAGGCAGAAAGACAGACAGAGAGGGAGACAGGAGGGAGCAGGCTCCTGGCCGAGCAGAGAGCCTGATGTGGGGCTTGATCCCAGGTCCCTGAGATCAGGAGCCGAGCTGAAGGCAGAGGCTTTAACCCATTGAGCCACCCAGGTGCCCTGAGTCCTTGTGTTTCATGCCATTGGCATTTTTGAAGAATACAGGGCAGTTCATTTACAGAATGTCCTTAAAACTAATTCTTTCTTTTTTTTTTCTTTCTCATGGTTAGATTCAGGTGACATGCTTTTGGCAGAAATGCCATAGAAGTTTTGTTGTGTTTTCAGTTTATCATATTAAAAAGCATATAGTACTTACTTATCCCATCATTGGTGATGTTACTTTTATCACTTGGTTGAAAGGGTATCTTCCAGGTTTCTCTGTGGTAAAATTATTTTTTCCTGTCAGTTAATTTTTTCCTGCAGGGCCGTGATTACCACGGAAGAGTTTTTCTATGGCCTTGTCCTTACCTGCTCTTTTGGTATTACAGCCCTTCTTGCAATAGTTCTTGGAGTCTGCTGGGCTTATGGGACTTGCAGGACTTATGCTTCTTTAGCCAGTACCTTCTTCCCTTCATATAAAGCTGCCATTCCTTGCTGCTAAGGCTCACAATGGAAATGTCTCCTATTATTGTTATTCATTCACTTAGTCTTTTCAGTAATAATTGTTGAGTACCTTCTATATGGTAGGCATTCTGTAGATTTTAGACAAGTAAAGTAAAATAAAGTAAAATAAACAATGTAGAAATTACTGACTTCATGGAGCTTAATACCTAGTAAAACAGGCAATGAAAAAAATAAAACAATAAATAGTTAGATTTATATATATATATACATACATATCAGGTGATAGTCTGAACTATGAAGAAAAATAAGGCAGGACAAAGAGTATTGGAAATGCTGTGGATTTGCTGGGAGGAGTGGGCAGGTGGATTTTTCTATTTATGCAAGGTGAAGAGGAAAACCCTTTCTAATAAGGTGATATTGAGCAGTGACCTGAAGGATGTTAGGAATCAAGTCATGCAACTCTTTGGGGAAAGAGCACCCTAGGGAGAAGGAGTAGGAAGTGTAAATATCTTGAAGTGCAAACACAGTTTGAATGTTTATGTCATGGCAGGAACTAAGTGAGCAAGCTGGTGAGTGGTGGGGGTAAAGATGAGAGCAAACCAGGTAGGCCTTGCAGGCTGTAGATTTTATTTTATTTTATTTTAATTAATTAATTTATTTAAAGATTTTATTTATGTATTTGACAGACAGAGATCACAAGTAGGCAGAGAGGCAGGCAGAGAGGGAGTGGGGGGAAGCAGGTTCCCTGCTGACCAGAGAGCCCGATGCGGGACTCGATCCCAGGACCCTGAGATCATGACCTGAGCAGAAGGCAGAGGCTTAACCCACTGAGCCACCCAGGTGCCCAAGATTTTAGATTTGATTCTGATGGATGTGGTAAGACCTATGAGTTTCGGGCAGAGGATTAACATGATTTGATTTATGTTTGGGAAGGATCACTCTGATTGCTGGGTTGGGAATAGACTGAAGTGGGTCTAAGTTGGGAATCAGGGAAATCATTTCAGAGACCATTGCAATGATGCAAGAGAGGAAAAGGTTTTGAGATAGATAGTAAACTTTTGGTTTTAAATTGTCTGGAGTTTAGGTAAAATGTTGGGACCAGAGATAAAAATTTGGGACTCATCAGCGTGTAGATGTTATATAAAGCTGTGAAATTGGATATGCTATCTAGGGAGTAGTAAAGTGGTTCTAGCACTTCAGAGGAGATGGGAATCACATCGCCAGTGGGACAGGAGGAGAACCAGGAGTAATGACACAGAGGCTAATAAGTAAGGAAAATGTTTCAAACAGAGAAAGTGAGTAACTGTCAGATTTTGTTTCTTGAGTCAGATAAAGACCTATGTCATGTGGCCACTTATCCTAATGTAGTGGTAGACTCCCAAGTACCCTACCAGGCAAGCCATCCCATGAGTTATAGGGAAAAAGGTTCATGGACAAGATGCTTTAATTACATGGTTTATTAAATAAGTGTAAAATACATGGAAAAAAGCAAGGGGAAAAATACGAAATTAGTTAACATGCTTATGATAGATTACAAGTTGGTGGAAGGATCACCTGAATCCTGGGGTACACAGAGTTTGTATTGTATGTCCTACCTCTCTCTGCCTTTTCAGCCTTCGCTGCTGATAGTATGGTTCTGAGGGCCAGAGCCCACATGGGCACTACCCTGGGCCAAACACACACTCTCTTGGACAGATCCAGAGAAAAGTGTGTCTGGTTACAGTTTTAGTTCTCCAGTTAACCTACAGAATAGTTATGGGTTTTAATGTTTCTTGGGCTGTGGACACATGGAGCCAGAATAGGTATAACTGATGGGTGGCCATACTGAGGCCTCATGAATATTGTGTTCTTCATGTCTCATGTACATTTAGTATATTCTGATTCTTCTGTGTCTTCTGTATATGAAGTAACTAGGTGCTTCAAGAATGTTAAATGTTTCTTGGTCTTTGTCTTTTTCTGTCCATGTTTAATACATACCTGCTTTTTGTCTGTACATGTTTCATCTGTCTCATTTTGTTTTTCTGTAGCGAAATGAATATTCTCAAGCAGAACAAAACAACATTACAATTGAGAGTTTACCATTGAACTTAGTGACATGAATGTCATTTCTTATCTACGAGAGAGTTCAGGTGGGAATAGAAGGAAAGTGACTAAATGCAATTCCTACAGTGAATTTTTATGTAAATGGAAGCAGCAAGATGGGACCTTAGCTACAGGGATGTGGAGTTGAGGAAGAGTTTATTTCTTCTTATTTTAGATGCTTTTAGTTATCTTTCACTGTATAACAAACTATCCCACAATGTATGAGTTTAAAACAACAGACATTTTTACTTCACACAGTTTCTAATGGTCAAGCATCTGCTGGGAACTGTTAGTTGGCTGTTTCTGGCTTAGGGTCTCTCATGAAGTTGCAGTCAAAGCTGTTGGCCTGAACTATAGTCATTGCAAGACTTGACTGGAGCTGGAGGATCTGCTTCCAAGCTTGCTTATGTAGTTATGGATAGGCTTCTGTTATTTGGTGGTTCTTGGCTGGAGACCTCAGTTCCTTACCATGTGGGCCTGGATGTTCTCATGACAGGACAGCTGGCTTCAGAATGAGTGATCAGAGAGAAAAAGGGTTAGAAGCAGTCATATGAGAGAGTTAGTGTCTTTTACAACCTAATTTGGAAATATATATTATAATTTCTGCATATTCTTCACATAGAACAATCCTACTTAAATGTAGGAGGGCACATTCTAAGATTATTAATACAAGGAGCACTGATCATTGGGGACCATCTTAGAGGCCGCCTATCACAAATACAGAGATTACATAGCATGTTAGTATGGTACGAACATGGGGGTGACCAGTGGAAAGAGAGTGGACAATTGATGTAAGGAGAGAAAAGGAAGCAGTTGCTGGAGGTAGGGCTTTGAATACAAGGCTAGAGGGGATGGGATCCAGCACCAAGTGAAGAGATTGAGTAAATATGAGTAGCCATAGTAAGCAGAGGGAAAAGGATATATGGATACAGATGTAGGTAGGTTGTTAGATGTAGTGGTCAGAGCAAGTGCAACTTATTTTTGAATGCTGCTTGTTTTCTTGGTGAAATGGGAAGCAAAGTCATTAGCAGAGTGGAGATGGGGGAGATAGATGTTGGGAGATTTGGGAACAGAGGTTGGTATAAAGTAGTTATTTGGGAGAATGAAGTGGATTAAGGAAATATTGGCATAATACTGTATGCATGTGTGTGTGTGTGTATAACATATATATGTTTTACTGACAGCTATAAAGGACCACTTGTGATTAGTGATAATGAATTAAACAGACGAGTCAACATGGTTGTGTATATGTCTGGGTTTTTTGTTTTGTTTTGTTTTGTTTTCTCTAGGCATGGTTCAGATTCCTCAGAACAGGTGCAGAAGAGGTAAACATCAAAAGCAGCTGCTCTGCTGCTGATGTGTTTGTTGTATTCATCACCACTGTTGATCACAAATGTGTTACCATTGCTTATATCCATAAATGTCATTGCTGATGTGTGTTGCAGTCATGACCAGGACTACTGATGTTGACTTATTATGCTGAGAGCACTATGTCTACTTCATAGGTCTTCGCTTTGACCATGCATGTGTTTTTGAAGGCCAGCACAGTGGTTTTAAGGAACTGAATTTGTTTGTAATATTTAAAAACGGGGAGATCTGATTTTATACGTTTTGGATTTCAAACTTCTCTTGAAGTGCTGGCAGCAGTAGTTTTTCCTGAGGGCTTCTGCTAGCGTTGAATAGGGCTGCCCCCTGCTGGTAAAGCTTACAGTTTCTTTTTTACTACTGTCCTTTCCCAAACCACTTACTCATTTTTGTCAGTTGCATTTTCTCTGAAGGTACTTGAATGTAGAATTCCCCATCTGTTTTGAGGATACCGTCTCTTGGTGTTGGTGCTCAGGCTGCTGAGGCCTTGTGGTCTCACAGCTATAGAAGTAAAGGAATTACTTTTCTCAATGCCTGCCTTTAAGACTCAGCCCTGAATCTGCCAGGGACAAGTGCCATGTACAATTCAGAGTGAACCTTCTTCTTGGGTTCTGTTGTCTTTGATTCAGACTTGTGCATCTTGGATTCTTAGTATGAGTTCTTTCCCAGAAGATTAATTGTTCACACAAATGTAGATTTCTGGAAGGATACCCTATTAGTACCCTTAACATGCGTAGAGCTATTAAAGATTCATAATGGGACCTATGCTTCAGGTGAATAGCCTCAGTAATGGCAAATCTACATTATTTCTAAGGTAGCTCTGATTTTTTAGAAACAGCCAGAAAGTCTTTCTGAGTCAAGACAAATAAGATGATCAAGCTGAGTGGTAATTCCACTTAGGTCAGAACCAAGTTGTGTCTTTAAAGTCATGTATCATATTTTCTTGCATAATTCATTTAACTGGCTCTGATGGCAGTTTAAGTTCCATATATTTTCGAGCATTTGCTAATGATTGCTCGTTTTTCTTTGAAGACTGACTCATTAGAATTTCTATTATGGGAGAAGGAAAAAGGGAAGACAGGAAAGGAAAATTAATGCTCTTGAGTGTGAAGCTTTGTAAGGTTTTTGAGAGGCAGCTAATATGTGGAATGAATAAATAAGGAAAATTAGGTGGGGAAATTGAACAGTTTTCTACATCTTTAGATAAATCTTTATGTTGTGGTATAATTGCTTTGTTGGTAGTATTGTGAATTCTGTGAACTTCAGATAAATTTAAAGTGCAAAGTATAAATCAAAAGTAAAACATAAATCTTGAGAGTTTTAAAAAAAATTATGTTACAGCTTTTCCCCTCTAGCATAATATCCCATTTCTTTTGTTAATCTTGGAGTTTCTGTTGTGTAATTGTGATTATATAATTCTCTTTTTTTCTTGGTTTCTTAGTAGAGTTAGAACTAGTAGCTTGAAAAATGCCTAGTTTTGGTGAATTTTAATATCTGTTTTGGTTTGGGGAGAAGTGTTAGTTTTTTTTTCTAAAGATTTTACTTATTTGAGACCGCAAGCCACTGTGTGCTTATGTGTACTAGTGGGGAAGAGGGGCAAAGGGAGAGGGAGAAGCAGACTCCCTGCTGAGCAGGGATCCTGACTCTGGCCCCATCCCAGGACCCAGAGATCATGACCTAAGCTGAAGGCAGACACTTAACATACTGAGCCATCCAGGCACCCAAAGAGAAGAAGTGTTAATAAACATTAATGTATTTTTCATAAATACATTACATAAATACACTTTTCCTTTTTAACTTAATTTCCTATAGGGTTATTTTTATCTGGCTAGTCTAGAAAGATTCCTTTACAAGATATCACTGAGTAGTATGTTTGAGAAGGGGTATTTTTGGTATGGAAATACTCCTGACTCTCTATTTAAGTTTTTTTGGGCAATACTTGGGTAGTAGCAGCAAGAAATTATATTGATTAATAGATCTGTGAAGAATTTTTCATCTTCCATTAGCTTTACATCAGTTGAGTCTACTAATAGAAAAACAAAAACAAAAACAACAACAAAAAAAACACCCCTGCTTAATATTCATTGGTTAGATGGTTGATTTTCTCCTCTGGGGAAGAGTAATGATGGTCATTCTTAGCATAGTAATGTGCAGACTGATCAGTATATATATATTTTGGTCCCTTTTTGGGTCATCACACTGTTGCAAGCCCATGTTAATTAAAGCCTAATTTGAAAAAATAAGCAGTGACATGTGACTTGGTCCAAATAATTTAGATTTTTTGTTCTTTTGTCTCTTTCTAGGTGTGCCATCTTCTTAGTCTTCTTTAATTTTTAGTGTTTTTTTTTTTTTCTAAAATGGGGTCAGCAGCTTCTTAGAAGTGTCAGTTCTTCACTGTCCAATTGGAGCTTTCATGACTGCTTAATTATTATAATTTTTAAGGTCTTTATCTCTATATAACTGAACTCTTGCCGCATCTTAAGTGATAAGTAGATAAATAAGTTTTAAAAAATGTTCCACAACTCATAGTATTTACTTATTTTTAAAAGATTGTCCGTCTAGTTTGAGAGAGTGAGCATACACACACATGAGCAGGAGGGGGTGAGGGAGAGGGAGAGAGGATCCCAAGCTAACTCTGGACTGAGCGAGGAGCCTGATGCAAGGCTCCAGAGGCTCCATCTCAGGACTCAGATCACGAGACCCAAGCCAAAACCAAGAGTTGGAGGCTCAACTGACTGCACTACCCAGGTGCCCCCAGAGCTCATAGTATTTAAATTAAAATGTCACTCTTACCTATTTCAGTAATTTTTTTTTAAGTGTCCATGGATCCACAGCATTAAGCAGTAGCATCTACATAACCTGGAAGCTTGTCAGAAATACAGAATCACAGACCATGTCCTTCTGAATCACAATCTATATTTTGACAAGATCCCAAGATGTTTCATACACATATTAAAACATTAGCTCCATTGATAATACAAAGAAGTAGCTCTGCAATGCTTACCAGGGTAGCTGAACTTAAAGATTTTTAGGATTATCATTGGGCACATTTAGCACCAGTTTATTCAGAAGGATAGAAGAACAGAATCACAGCTTGCCACCAAAGCAGCCTCATGCCTTCCTTCTTGTGAATCTTTGTAGTAGTCCCTATAGCAAGCAGCTCACAGTCATTTGGGAGCCATCTTTGGTCTGTGTCATTCTCCCCCACCTATCCTCATTTGTTGTTACTCTCAGTTCAGATGCAGTCTGCTAGTGGGGTCCTTTTTACCATAAGCAATATGTCCAAGTAACACAATTGATATTCTTTATCAGGTTCCCAGAGTTACAAAGGTAGAAACTTAAAAGTCAGAATCTAATGAAGCAGGAGAAAGGGTTAACAGAATCACTGGGGAATCCCACTAGTTTTCTATATTGAGGACTAAGAGACAAAGGGCTCTAATGCATGAGTCCCTCTTAGATCTGCCTTCTGTTTACCATAGTAATTAATATTATGTGCATAAACCACTGAAATAATTGAAAGGTTTTTTTGTATGTTAAATGCCCCACCCCCACACATGGGACTTGTCTGTTACTGTCTTTGAGTCATAGATCCCATCAGCATTTCTGTCTCTCTAGTGTTGCTCTTTTTACCATCTAGAGAGGATTGAAGAGAGATATTTGGTGAGCACAAGTTTCTCTATGGTGTTGATGTAAACATTAACTGCTATTTAAATGAATTTCTTTTGTTACCTTGATTCTGTAAACATTTAAATGTAAAATTTGGTGCTAGGAAAGTGAAGGATATACCAGATATAGTGTCTGCTGTTTTTATATAATAGGGGAAGAAATCATGTAAAATAAGAACAAAGAATAATGTTTTATAAGCGAGTTATAGATTCTGTGCTGTGAGTGTATTGAGTGCATCATACCTTATTGGTAAATCTAGGTGACTTGTGAGTCACCTTTTTTGTTTTTGTCATCAGTCATCAGTTTTTGTAACTGATTTCAAGGGGTTCATTGGTACATCAAACTGAGCACAACCCAAGGAAGGACTGAAAACAAAGAACTTTTTCTTGTCACAAGTAAGGGGAAGGGAGATAGCTCTTATAGTACTATCTCCCATGGGGTTACTACAGGAAACTTTTGTTCAGTGTATTGGGGGCGGGGGCAGGGAACTCGTATAGGCACTTCTGGTTCAGCTGTGCATGCTTAATATGTCAGCATGCTAGTGGATACTCTAGCTCTACCCGTAGGAGAACATTTTAGTATTATAATGAGCTAAGGATAACTTTATGATAACTCGGGGCTTTTGTGCAGGTCCTCAGCTCCAACCCAGCTCAAACTGGCTCTCCTAAGAAGCTGTCAGGTGACACACACCTGACAAGACACACCTATCAGGCGAAACACCTAGCTGAGTGTCTCCTTGGCTGGAACTGTCCATTCTGCAAAATAAACACCTTCCCTGCTTTTGCCCCTTCTCCTCCTCCTTTTCTGCTGGTAGTGTTCAGCCCTTTTATTTGAGTAACTTTCTGTTGCATCCTAGCTAATATTTTGATATGCAAACAATAGGCTGCTAATCCTTGCAATGAAATATATATTTCTGAATACATTGTATTTAGCTTACTGGTTTTTAGTTCTGAGAAATTTTAAGGTGTTTATGATTTTTACCACATTTTATACTATTAAATTCATTTGTGGTCTGTTAAGTGACCTTTTCTTTGCATTGAGAAATCACTTTTTCAAGGCTCCTTTTATGTCCATACTTTTCAGTGTTATGTTACTGTTCGTTAAAATAAGCTTATTGAGCAACTAGAGGGTATTATGCTGAGTG
This sequence comes from Taxidea taxus jeffersonii, assembly GCA_003697995.1. Taxonomy (NCBI): domain Eukaryota; kingdom Metazoa; phylum Chordata; class Mammalia; order Carnivora; family Mustelidae; genus Taxidea; species Taxidea taxus. The sequence continues at coordinate 19,168 of RCUC01083867.1, forward strand.
AAATAAGACAGTAAGCTAGCCAGAGAAAGATAGTTATATGGTTTCACTCATGTGGAATATAAGAAGCAGTGAAGAGGATCATAGGGGAAAGGAGGGAAAACTAAATTGAAAGTAATCAGAGAGGGAGACAAACCATGAGAGACTCTTAGAAACAAACTGAGGGTTGCTGGAAGGGAGGTAGATAGGGAGATGGGGTAATTGGGTGATAGGCATTTATTTATTTATTTTTAAAAAAGATTTATTTATTTGACAGAGATCACAAGTAGGCAGAGTGGCAAGCAGAGAGAGACAGGGAAGCAGGCTCCCTGCTGAGCAGAGAACCCGATGTGGCCCTCTATCCCAGGACCCTGAGATCATGACCTGAGCCAAAGGTAGAGGCTTAATTAATCCACTGAGCCACTCAGGTGCCCTGGGTGATGGCATATGATGTGATGAGCACTGGATATTATATGAAACTGATGAATTATTGAACTTTTCATCTGAAGCTAATGATGACTAATTGAATTGAAACAAAAAATTTAAATAAGCTCATTGAAGCAGAGATTACTTTGTATTTGTGGAAACAAAATATAACTCTTGTAAAAAATATTTTCAGCACAGTATCATAAACTTTGTTTATTTTTAGAAATGGGTGTAAGACATGGGCGCCTGGGTGGCTCAGTTGTTAAGTGTCTGCCTTCAACTCAGGTCATGATCCCAGGGTCGTAGGATCGAGCCCCACATCAAGCTCCCTGCTCCATGGGAGCCTGCTTCTCCCTCTCCCTCTCTTCCTTCTATGTTCCCTCTCTCGCTGTGTTTCTCTCTGTCAAATAAATAAAAATCTTTAAAAAAAGAAAGAAATGGGTGTAAGAAAAATTTTTTTAAAGATTATTTATTTATTTGACAGACAGATCACAAGTAGGCAGAGAGGCAGGCAGAGAGAGAGGGGGAAGCAGGCTCCCTGCTGAGCAGAGAGCCCGATGTGGGGCTTGATCCAGGACTCTGGGATCATGACCTGAGCTGAAAGCAGAGGCTTTAACCCACTGAGCCACCCAGGCATCCCTGGGTGTAAGACAATTTAGAGATATTTTGTGTATGTATAAAATGGGTATAATCTTATTTATTTATTTTTTAAAGAGAATGTGAAGTAAAACCTTGATGAATTTGTGGAATTTTTATTCTGTGGTAAATAATCAGTAGCAAATACTTTTGTTGTATATTTGTATGTACATGAGAAAGCAAGACAAGTCTGGAAGAATACACACCAAAAGTTTAAAGTATGTTTGTCTCTAGGTGGTATGATCATGGAAGATGTTTTCTTTAGCTCATTTTGTTGCCAACTATGTGAATTAGGGATAATAAGTTGTTTAGAGGTATAGTCTTGAATAATTGAAGCCACTGTACGTACGTAAAGATTGGAATCTGTGAATATCTTGTTAGCAAGTTCCTGTGTTTTTTATGGAGTCAGAGTCTAAATCTCCTGTATGTGTCTGTTTCTGCCATGATTGTGGCTGATAATTGGTTGGTATACAAAATAAATATTAATGGTTTTTAGAATAGAGATAATTTCTTTAATTGTTTGATGTTCTCTCCAGTGGTCTCAGATTTTATAGTGGAAAAGAATCACTCGGGGTACTTGATTTTTTTTTTTTTTTAAGATTTCTTTATTTGAGAGAGAGAGAGAGAGAGAACATGTGTGTGCACATGTGAGGCGGGGGACAGAGGGAGGGGAGAGAGAGAATCTTAAGCAGACTCCTTGGTGAGTGGGGAGCCTAGTGCTGGGCTTGATCTCAAGACCCTCAGATCATGACCTGAGCTGAAATCAAGAGTCAGTTGCTTAACTGACTAGCCACCCAAGAACCCCTTGAGGTGCTTGTTTATAACAGATTCTTGGGTACTACTCCTAGAGATTCTGACTCAGTAGGTCTGGGGTGGGGCTCTAATATCTACAGTTTTAAAAGGTACATTGGGATTTTTTTGCAGGAGGTGGGGAAGATCATCCTTTAAGAGACATTGGTTTTAGAAGGAAGTAACATTTGAGAGAGAAAAGGAATGGGTAGGTGGCTGTTATCCTAGAGCTTAAGGGAGCTATATAGATACAGGTCATGGCAAGGAGGTAGGGCAATGAAGAATAAAGTATACTTTCTCATATGAGGTAGGTAAGACTCACAATAAAATTTTTTAAAGTTTAGACTTTTTTATTTCTTATAGAAGTGGTTGGGAACAAGGCAAGAAGAGATAAAATGAAACTGAACACAAAAAAATAATGGTTCAAGCTGATAGAAGGTTGAGACTTGTGGCAGATGGGAGCTAGGTGTAAACTTCTAAACAGATGCACCTCTTCTTGCTCTGGTTCTCCTACTGTCTTCAGGGCTGATTTTTCTGAAGTACACATCTGTTCATATTATTCCCCTATTTAAAATCATTTTGTCCTTTTAGAATAAAGTTCACACTCACAGCAGGACTCTTTTAGATTTCATAACCTGCCAGTTTGAATGACTTGTTTTTCCAGTATTAGAGGGCTTTCACTTACACTGTTCCCTCTACCCATATTCCTTATGTTCCACAAATATAACCTAAATGTAAAGGTTTTAAATTAGTGTTTACCATTGCCTTGTCTTATTAGGGTATTTGAAATATCATTTTTATTAAAATATTTCCTATTAAATATAAGTAGCTATATAATTTCCTATTAAATATAAGTGTATATTTCCTATATAAATATATTTCTTTATATTTATATTTATACTTTATATTTCCTATATAAATATAAAGACAGAAGTTGCAAATATGGAAGTACATAAAGTAGAATAATGAATTACTGGCTTTCATCTGAATTCTGCTTTCTTTCTTTCTTTCTTTTTTACTTTTTTGCATAGGAAATTACTGTTCACAGTTTGGTCTATATTCACATCTGTCCCTCTCTAACCGCCATACAGGTGCTGTTCATTTAACTTTATCATATTACTTGAATACGTTTTCATAGTAGAACGTATCAGTATAAATGAGCTAAGGAAAACATCATCCATGATCATACCACCTAGAGATAAACATACTTTAAACTTTGGTGTATATTTTTCCAGACTTGTCTTGCTTTCTCATGTGCATGCAGATACACAAACACATTTAAAAAAATGAATGGCTGGTAATATGAAAACTTTGTTTTTTTTAAAGATCTTATTTGAGAGAGAGGGAAAGAGAGATGCACGTGCATGGGGGGAGGGGTAGAAGGAGAGGGAGAGGAGAGAGACTCTCAAGCAGGTGCTGATCTCCCACAACCCTGAGATCATGACCTCAGGCAAAATCAAGACTTGTTCACTTAACTGACTGAGCCACACAGGCGCCCTTGTGCAAATTTTTCTTGTGACCTCTATACCTCTGTTATCACAGTGGTATTGCCCTGATCCCAATCCAGGATACATTCATGTATTATGTGTTGCTTTTTGTGTCTTAGTCTCCTTTAACCTAAAACAAATCTTCTGTCTTTTTTGTGTCGTTCATGACCATGTGTGGAAGAATGTAAGCCAGGTTTTAGAATAACTTGTAGAATTTCCCTCAATCTAGATTTGTCTGTTTTTTTTTTCCTCATAACTAGACTCAGTTTAAACATTTTTTGGCAAAAGTACTATGTTGATGTTTACCTCTCGTTATACCGCATCAAAACAAGTATCATGCCAGTTTATTGAATTTTTTGGTGGTATTTAAGATAGTGTCACCTAGAACTCTCTATTTTAAAGCCATTTGCTTTTCTTTTGGTAATTAACAAGTAATCTCTGAGGTAGTAACTTTGAGACTTTGTTAATACCCTGTTTTCCAATAGCCTTTTGCATAGTGGTATTAGGGTTTCTGTCAGAATCGGTTATATATGTAGTTGCAAGATGGGGATTTTTAATTCTGTCATTCCTCAACATTAATAGGCAGCATTTGTTTTATAGAGAATTTCTCCCTTTTTTTCCTTTTCAGTTATTATTGTGCTCTCAGATATTATCATCTGTTACCTGATTACTCTCTCTGATACTTAAATTGTCCAGATTTGACCAGTGAGAGCCCCTTCCCCAGGGGACACTTTGTGCAGGCTTCCTTGTACATACATGAACACATATCACATATGCATATGCTCATGCTCTCTGTCTCTAAATTAATGCAATAAATACCATGGGCTTTTCCCTCCTGTACTTGCTTTATTTCACTCATATGTTAATCTGTTAATGTTGAGATTGAGATTTCTTTTCATGTGAGTACAGATGGGATATATTATTCTTTTTAATGTTACATAGTTAGCTATAGAATGGTTCAACTGTGATGTCTTTATTTTTCTTCTTGTAAGTTTTTCACTTATATATAGTACTAACAGATATGTGTCATATATAATCATGTAATAATTTCTGTGGGATAGATTCCTAGAAGTGAAATTGCTGAATCAAAAGGTGAGTACATTTTAAGCTTTAAAGAGACAGAATTGCCAGAAAGATCTTCAAAAAGACTGTACTTGTTGATATTCTTACCAACAGTGTGCAAAATACTTGATAACTATATATTAGTAAATTTTCTTTCAATCTTTTGGAAATTATCACTTGATTAAAATATGCATTCATGTTATTATGAGTGAAGTTTGGTATCTTGTGGCCATTTGCATTTTATGTTGTTACTTGCCTTGCATTTCCCTTGTCATTTCTTAACAGGTTTGCTTGTCTTTTTCTCATTGATTTCCTGGGGTTCTTTCCATTCTAATCTTAATCCTTTCACTGCTATATATGTTATAGAGATTTTCCATCCTTGCAAATATTTTTTTCCACCCTTTCATGTACTTTGTAACTTTGTATTATTTTTCATTGTTTATAGAATGTTCCTTTTAAATAAAATTACAGCAGTAGATCTTTGGCTCTTTTTTGGAACTTTTTAAGTTCCAAAATGAATTTTTATATAAAATTAATCCAGAGAAAGGGAAATTTCTACAGAAAGGGAAATTTTCTAAAGGGAAATTTCTAAATTTTCTAAAGTTCCAAAATGAATTTTTATATAAAATTAATCCAGAGAAAGGGAAATTTTCTAAAGCAACACTAGGAAACTAGTGTTGCTGGTTTCTTTCTTTCTTTCCTTTTTTTTTTTTTTT
>RCUC01083876.1:0-11394 GCA_003697995.1 Taxidea taxus jeffersonii
TTTTTTTTTTTATGATTTTATTTTCACATAAGCTACACATTCAACATGGGGCTATAACCCACAACCTAGAGATCAGCTGTGATACACTCCACTAAGCCAGCCAGTCACCCCCCAATTTTTCCTCTGTCTATGAGTCCTTCCCTGACCTTCTCCCTAGACTGGCTAAATTTCTCCTTCCATGTGCTCTGCCCATCACAGCACTTAGCTCGTATTACTGTTATTGCTTCTTTAATGGTCTCTCTTCCCAGCTCCGAGGGGCTGGGCAGTCTATCCCTTTACTCACCACTGTAAATCTAGCACCTGGGATAGTGCCCAGTTGGGACAAGGTCTCAATAAGTCCTTGTTGAATTAGTTGAACCATTTATACACTGGCATAAATATGTTAATCATATCCACATACATAAGCACATACTGTACATATGTGTACAAACACGTAAATCAAGTGTATACACAAACACATGAAAACTATTTACCCATACAAATCCAGGCCTTGAATGCAGTCCAGCAAGTTCTAATTAGTCAGCCAATCATGGCTGAGTTCCAAAAAAGTCCAACCCTTCTCTAAGTGCACTGGGAGAGGCAAAAAAGGGTCACCTATGGTCTCCTGTCCTCCAGAGACTGACAGACTAATTGGGAAAACAAGACTAATACATGATGAGAGATACTATAGTATTCAGTTCTATGTTGTGAGCTATGAAGGCTCAGAGGAAGGAGCTCTTGTGGGCTGAAGTAGTCAAGGGAGGCTCCCTGGGAGCAGGTGAAGGTTGAGCTTGGCCCTCCTGTGTGGATAGGATTTAGACAGAGAGGAGAGAGAGAAGAGGTAGCATGTATAAAGGCCCAGGGGCCAGCTCATAGACCCATGTGAAGGGAGGAACCCACTCTAGTAGCTGAAATATTGAGGGGATATCTGGTTGCCGAGGCTACCAATGCCAGGCTAAGGATCTCTAGCTTCTCCTGGCACCATCAGTCTCTTCCTGCCAGGGGCAGGGAGTCATTTCTCCAGAGTCCTGTGATCCGGGCTTCAGGGAGCTGGGAGCAGGCAGGGATAAGCTAGCTGTGTATCTCAAGCCATGAGAATATGGGACAGTCCCTGGCAGGGCTCCTCTCTTCCATCAGAAGCCGTGGGTAGCAGCAGCACCTGCTGGAAGAACAGGGTCAGGCTGAATGACTTGTCCCTCCACCCACTCCTTCCCTGGGAGGGGTTAGTGACAAGGTGGCAGAAAGCTTCAGTGATACCTTTGTTGGCAAAGCAGGCCCTGTCAGCCACTGATGGCAGGGTGGGGATGGGTGGCCAAGGGGTAGAGAGAAAGCCTCGCAAAGCTTCCTCCCAGGCCCTGAGCCCTGGCACCAAAAGTCCCCTAAGGGACAGGCCACACAGTAATGAGAGGGGCAGCAAGGAAGAGGGGCCACATGGTCTGCTCTCACCAGAGAGGCTGGAGAGATAGTGAGCTCTTCCTGTTGGTACTGGAAGAAGTGAGAATTTGTTCTAGCAAACTGCAGGGACACAGAAGGGCTGAGTCTGGGGCTTGAGAAGCAAATATAAGGCTTCTATTATCTGACAGGTCCCCTCTCTCCCTTTGAAATCATCCGTTTCCTAGGGACATAGAACCAAAAGTAGTAGTTGTCATGGGAGTATGGAGAAACCACTAAAAGAAGAGTGGAGACTGCCAGGAAGAGGAGAGGAGCTAGGGGTTCAAGGCTAGGAAATCTGGCCTGAGCACCTTTTTACCAAGGGACACTCTATCCCTGTCCCTTCACATGATACTCAGAAAGATCCCCTGTGGAGAGGAGGAAAGAGTAAGCCCCCCACAGCCCCCCAGTCTGCGTGAAGGTGAAGTGGTTTTCTTAAACCTGCAGGATAGGCTCTAGAAATCTGTTCCCTGGGGACACCTGGGTCAGTCTCCAGGGAGCATCTGTGCTACCAGGTGGAGTTGGAACCAGGAGCCAGGGAAGGACTGAACCACTCACTGGCTCCAGGCATCACCGGGGGAGGGCGGGGGCTGCTTGCTCACTGCCCTCATGCAGGAAATAAGGGTAGGGGACGTGTAACTCTGGAGAGCCAAGCTCCTAGGTCCCCCAGAGTCCCCTATAAGCCTGGGACTGTTAGAGCCCACTGTCTACCTTCTCCTCCTCTCTAGAGAACCAGTCTCCCAAGTCGTGGCCTAGACAGTGAGATTGGTGAGGGAGGGGTTGAGGTCATCCTAAATGTCACCTTCTCTCCTCTTTGTCTGGCCCCAGACCGCCTCATGGCTCCCCTCATGGCTGCCGGGCCCCATGAGCTTCTGTGAAACCCCATTTCCTTTCCATTCAATGACACAGTCCCTCCCTCAGACTCTGACTTCTGTCCCACATCCTGAGCATTTCTAGGCCAAAACCTCTAGCCACGAGGATCACAGAAGCCTGCTGGCCCGGCAGCTCCAAGTAGGGAGGAACGCTAATTGGCATTAACAGAGCCCAGGCCAGCAGCTCACAAAAGATCCTCTCTTCCTGACCAGAGTCATGCCTGGGGCACAGCCAGCTTCTGGTGTCTGCTCATGGGGGAAGGGCTCCTTTGGATAGTTGCCAACAAAGAGGGGGGGTGCCCCACTGGGACTCTCCTGCCAGGGCTCCATAAAAACCACGCAACCTGTCAGGTAGCCCAGAGCACACTAGGGACTCGGTCACCTCAAAGCCTACCTTATATGTTCCAGATTGCCTGAGTTCCAGTACCGCATGTAACACATGTGGACAGAGACCAAAAATAGTGCCTCTGTTTTCTTGTCTGTGAAAAGGGAATAACACCACCTATCTCCCTGGGTTGTCATAAGATGAAGTGCTGTCCATTAAAAGCTCCTAGCATGGTCCTCAGCATGTAGTGAACACTCATTCCATAAACGGGAATTGCAGCTATATGATTAGGATTATTATTTCTTGGACCCACTTCCCTTTGCTGGAGGAAGTTCCCATTTCAGGGCTTCAACATTGAGCAGAGAGAATGAAACATGCACCCCAGGGAAATCTGTTGAACAGATGGAAGGAAAGGGGGGGGGGCAGGAGAAAGGAAAGCGGATGTATTTGCCACAGGTAAAAAACGGGTAAAACCCGTTTTATGGGTGGACAAGAAAGACTCCCCTTCGATCTAGCTTCCATCTAACAGACTGTCATTGCCTAGAATTTCACCAGTGTTGATTCATTCCTTTGAGTAAAGCACTGCCCTTTTCCCACACACGGGTCTCCTTTAAGATGCAAACAATCACACTTTAGTTTGAATTAATTAGAAGACTGACCAATAAGAAGAGGTGATTTGAAGCCCTAGAGCCTTTGTGGGGAGGAAGAGAATTTTGATGTGGAAAGTGCCAAAAAGGGATCATACAATTTTGCAGGAGGCTGGCTCTAAGAAAATTGAGTGCAGGACACTGCAATTTCCCTTCATAACAGTTCAGATCTGACCGAACCTCATAGGCAAGAATGTCTTCCTTGTCTCTGTCCCAAATCCTTCATGCTATGGATTGTAGAACGAAATAATCATCTATTTCTCCATGTTGTCGGCCCAGCACAGAATGTATGACTGCATTTGTTCCTGAAGATTTTCTTTTTCTCGAGGTATGAGCTATCGACATGCAATCTCAATCCTAAAGCGATTTTCATTTACTGGGGAAATTTGAAGACTATCTCTTGCCAGTCTGAGGTTAAACATAGAGGAAAATTTAAATGCAATTTTCCTGTTTGAGAAGCAGTTACAATATTTTTAAGCAATTGAAGCTTCAAAATTTCAAATTCAACACGCAGTTAGGCCTCCACCCCAGGAACTAGGAATTTGCAAAGTTTACAAAACAGTGGAATATCTCCAAGGCTTTTCCCAAGTGCTGAGTCTTTGAGTGTTTCACAAACGAAGATGTTCTGGGAGACAAGGTACAGTTTTACGGGCATTTGGCATTTGGCTGGGGCCTTTTAAAGCACATGTTACATGGGGGAAACAGTAGAAGAAAGACGCTATAACGAAGTATCAGAGCAATAATACATTTTAATAGCATTATTTATCAACATTTATCGGCATTTGGAATTAACAAACACTCCAGTCCATCCCCATCGAGCATTTGTAATAAATTTAAAGGGCTTGTCTTGCCTTTGGCACAGAGAAGATGACCCAGCTAGGATCCTTGTGTGATTTTGCAGGGGCAGATTTTGGATGCAGGGATAGACAGCACAGACACAGAGACCGTAGCCAGCCCCCACCCCCCCATTTTCCCTGGTCCACTACCCAGGCCTGGAGAACCCAGTCTCCTTTAGGAGCTCCCCACAGTCCTCTTCATGAACCACACCCACTACAGCAAGCAGACAGAGACCCCTGAAGACACGTGAATCACACTGTCCCTTCTGCTCACCAAGGCAACCAGAGGGGCAGCATAGGGGTCCTATCTCCATAGCCGCAGCTGATAGGACCACTACCAGGCATGGGGTAGGTGGCACCCAGGCCAGGAACCTCTGCTGGCGCCTGGTGTCAGGAAAAAGCTGACTCAGGTCAATCACATTTTCTCTGCAGGGACTCTAAAGAGACAGGCATAAGAACTATGATGGATGTGTGTCGTTTTTCGCCTGTGTAGCCTCATTTCACATTTTGTGGTCATAGCACCCCCATACTCCCTAGGGAGCAGCTCTGGAGTTAAGGTGATCTGGTTCCACCCCCACATTCGGGGGTATAGTCACAATCCTAGGTCTGGCCAGTCAGCAGATTTTATTCTCTGACCACAGTGATGTGTTCAAGAGGGGGAAGTGAGGGGAGCCTGGGTGGCTCAGTGGGTTAAGGCCTCTGCCTTCGGCTCAGGTCATGATCCCAGGGTCCTGGGATTGAGTCCCGCATCAGGCTCTCTGCTTGGCAGGGAGCCTGCTTCCTCCTCTCTCTCTCTGCCTGCCTCTCTCTGCTTACTTGTGATCTCTGTCTGTCAAATAAATAAATAAAATCTTAAAAAAAAAAAGGGGGGAAGTGAATTAATTAAGGTTTGGGTCTGGCTACGGTAACAAAGAAACTCAGAGCAGTGGCTTCAACAGGACAAAAGTTTTGCTTGCTCATATAAAAGCCCAAGTGGATGAAGTAGTCTGCTTCATGAAAATCCTTAGGAGCCCCTGCTCCTCTATCTTGTTGCTCTGCCCCGCTGGCCTTACTCTCGTCACACCATGAGTGTGTTCCCGCCAGCCAGGAGGCGGAAAAATGGAAGGGGGAACATGGGCTTTCCTTTTAAGGGAACAGCAGAAGTGACATGTATCACTTTTGCTTATAACCCATTAGCCAGAATTTAGTCCCAAACCACACCTAGTTGCAAGGGAGGCTGTACGGCCAGCTCGAAACTTCCATCAAGCTAGAGGAAGAGGAGAATGGCGATGACGGGACAACCAGGGGCAGCATCATCATGTCTGGAGAGCGCGTTCAAAGATAGAGTTAACAGTGAGGAGAGACAGATGACAGATGGCAAGGACGTCATGGAGGCCTGCAGTCCAGCCACGCTGAAAGGCAGTTCTAGTCTATTTTTGATTTTTCAGTTATACCAGCCAAAAAATTCCTTTCTTTTTTCTATTATTATTATTATTATTATTTTGCTTAAAATAGTTGAGTTTGGGTTTCCAGCTCTCAAACCTAAAGAGTTCTGCTAATTCATGGCAAGATCAGAAGGCAAAAGATGATAAGGGAGGAAGAAGACAAAGGCACCATAAGGGGAAGCCAACATCATGAGGAAGTGAGACCCTCAAGACAGAGAAAAGCAGAAACCAGAAGACATGGAGAAGGTGTAGTCAGTGGGGGTGGTGACAAGGCAAAAGGTGAACACAGAGAGAGGCTAAGCTGCTTAAGCTACCCCCTCCTCCTGCAAGGGACCCTCCTGCCAAGTCACTTTTTGAGGTTCAAATTACCTTCTAACTCAGTTACAAGGTATGAATTACCTTCTAACCCAGTTACAAGGTATGGATAGATATATATATGTATATATTTATATTAACATATAATGTATTATTTGTTTCAGGGGTAAGTTATATATATATTTTAAAGATTTTATCTATTTGATTGAGAGAGAGAGAGAGTGACAGAGAGAGCACAAACAGGGGGAGCATCAGAGGGAGAGGCAGCCTCCCCACCGAGCAAGGAGCCCACCACAGGTGATCCCAGGACCCCAAGATCATGACCTGAGTCAAAGGCAGATGCTTAGCTGACTGAGCCACCCAGTTGCCCTGGAAGGTTGTATTATTCTTCAAAATATTTGTCCTCCCTCTTTTGTGTGCCCTTTCTAAAGGAGGAATACCCTTCCCATTGATGTCAGGCTTGACATAGGATTTGCGCTGACCCATAAGTTATGAAGGGAAGGGCACCTGGGTGTCTCAGTCGTTAAGTATCTGTCTTCAGCTCAGGTCATGATCTTAGGGTCCGGGGATCGAGTCCCACTTCAGGCTGCCTGCTCAGCAGGAAGTCTGCTTCTCCCTCTCCCACTCCCCAGGTTTCTGTTCCCTCTCTTGCTGTCTTTCTTTCTCTGTGTCAAATAGATAAATAAAATCTTAAAAAAAAAATAAAAGATATGAAGGGAAGCTTTAAGACCCAGTGTGCTCTTTTGTCAGCCTGGGCTCCCAAGTGAAGAAAACATGGAGCAGGGCTGCAGCAGGCCCATGACACACATGCGACATGAGGGAGAAATAAACATTTGTCACAGGCCTCTGAGATTTGGGGATTGTTGTTGTGGCATAACTTAATGTAAGCCAACTGATACAAGGTCTGTGTTTACTGCAGTTCATACTGATCTTGAAACATGGTAGCTCATCATTTCCTGAATTTTAAGGCACATATTCCTTGTATACACTTTTTTCTCTCCTTACAACCAAGAGCTCTATCAATGAAGCCAGGAATGACAGGCCTACATTCCATGATCAGGTGCTCTTCGCTACTAAGTCTTCTCCAGTATTACTCCCCAATAGTTCCTGTAGCTCCAAGAGGACGTGGAATAGATCTGATTATTATAAAACTGGGTAAATGCATAATATAAGTAATTTCATATTTGTAAATTTTACCGAACGTTTATAATACAAAATCAGCAGTGGATCATTTTAAAGATGTTGACTTCTCAAACTTAAGGACATTGTGGATTAGGGTACATGCTGCACTGGCAATGATAATGACTATGGTGACAAGAATTCATGTGGTACTTTCCCGTTTCCAAAGCGTGTCACGTATTTGCTTGCTTTAAATTCACAGTAGCCTATAGATATTATCCCCATTTTACATACAGGGAGACTGGGGGTGAGAAAGTCGAAGAGATTGGACAAATTATGGCGCTGATACTGCCTCTCCCAGCTACTTGTCCGGCTCCTTCTCCCCTGCCTGTTGCCTTAGGCACAGCAGACACCCCCTAGAGAGGAGGAGGGCACCCACCTCCATGACAGGTGCTTGGGAAGGGCAATCAGGGACACCGTGATTTGGATAAATAAGTGAATATGTGACTAAATGAATGGATGGATGGATGATGAATAAAGGGATGGGTGGATTGATGGGCAGATAAATGGACGGATGGGTAGATGGGTGATGGTAAGATAAATGGCTGGCTGGATCTCTTTTGTATGGATGGACAGGTAGGCGGATGGATGGAGTTATATGGTCTGAGAGAAAAAAGGCAGTGGGGTTCTCCCAGCATCTGGAAAGCATGCACACACACTCCTAGTACTCTACCACCCAGAATGCCCTATCCTTGGCCAATATCTTACCCTTGCCTGTCCAAGTATTTCCCTCACCCCCAAGATTAGAATGTGTTTCACCCACAAGGTTGTCTATTGCTACTCTACTGCTGATTGCCCGTGTTCACGTTACCTTTCCATGCCTCAGTTTCCTCCCAAGTAAAATGGAGATGAAAAGAGCACCTCCTTAGGGTTGATGTGGGAATACATAATATATGGAGATCATTTAGTAGAGTGCCTAACATATCAAAAGTTCTCTATAAATAATTACTATTATAATTATGATTCCCTGAAGTTTAGGATGGTTGCCTACGGCAATTAAGGTAAGTCCCCAGTAAGCACACCATATTGTGATTAGGGTCTTTAGCCCCTTTTCATTAGTGGTAGAATCCATAATAATACAATAACCTTTATTTTATTACACAGCCCTTGGAAATTGAAGGTTTCATCCATGTCAATTAATTCCTTCGCAGCCCACGTTGGCAGTGACAATCAGAATGTCAAAATGTCTCAGAGGATTCCTAGGAAATCTGAGGCACTTCACAACGAGCCTGCCCGGGTGAGAGACCAGCCCGAGTGAATCCTTAATGCACTTCACAGGAAGGGGGACTCTCCTGAAATGCTAATACAATCAACCTGAAAGGCAAACTTCCAGCTTCCTGCTCTATGATCAGACCTGCCCTCCCAGAGCTGAGGTCCAGGGACGAGGCCAGAGGCTCTGCTCCCTCACCTACGCTGCTGGGAGCAGCAGCCTGTCCTCAGTCCTCAGCACATATTAGGCCCTTCCTGTCACCCAGATGACTCTGGCCACCCGGACCTAGGTCCGTCCCGCAATAGGAGGTAGCTCGGCCAAGAAACTGCCAGGAAGTAAAAAAGGGAGCTCTCTGGGTGAAAGAGGGACTGCCTCACTCCCAGTGTTTGCTCCTGGGACCCAGTTTGTAACACCCTCCGGAGCCAGACTGCTTTGGTCCAAACCCTGATTCCCCCACTTCCTAGCTGCCTGGCCTTGGGTACATTACTCAACCTTGCACGCCTCACTTTTCTCATTTGTAAAGTGCATATGATAATACCTGCCTCTGGAGGTTGCATGAGGATTTAATGACTTAACAAATATAAAGCACTTAAAACAATGCTTGATGCAGAGAAAGCACTGTATACATGTTTACTCTTACTATCCATTCTTAATTCCTTCATTCATGCATACCTTACTTCTTCCACCCATCCATTTATTCCTGCGCTCATGCGTACATCCAGCTAACATCCCTATGTGAACCTCTGATGAGGTCATGTTAAAAATAAAAATGAATGATAAATATCAAAGTTAGGTTTGAGACACAAAGAGCTACTACGGGGAGCCTGGGGAAGGTTTCCTAGACCTGCACTGTATGCAGGCAACCTTCTACAAGATCTCCAACTGTATGGAAGAATTAATTGTGTTAAAATGTCCATACTACCCTAAACAGTCTACAGATGCAATGCAATCCTTATCAAAATACAAACAACATTTTTCACAGAACTAGAACAAATAATACAGAAATTTGAATGGAAACACAAAAGACCCCAAATAGCCAAAGCAATCTTCAGAAGGAAGAACAAAGCTGGAGATGTTGTGATTTTGGGTTTCAAGATATGTTATAAAGTTGTAGTAATCAAAATAGTATGATTTTGACACAAAAAGAGTCGCATAGATTAATGGAACAGAATAAAGATCCTAAAGACAAACCCATGCTTATAGGGTCCATTGAACTACAATAAAGGAAGCAAGAATATACATCAGAGGGGCACCTTGGTGGCTCAGTTGGTTAAGTGTCTGCCTTCGGCTCTTGGGTCATGGTTCCAGGGTCCTGGGATCGAGCCCCAAATCCAAACCTGGCTCCCTTCTCAGTGGGGAGCCTGCTTCTTCTGCTCCCTCTACTGTTTCCCCAGTTGTATTCTTTGGCTCTCTCTCTGTCAAATAAATAAAATCTTAAAAAGAAAAAAAAGAATATACATTGGAAAAAAAGACCGGCTCTTCAATAAATGGTGTGGGGAAAAATGGACCACTTCCTTACACCATACACAAAAATAAACTCAAAGTGGATTAAAGACCTAAATGTGAGACCTGAAACCCTAAAACTCCTAAAAGATAACACAGGCAGTAATCTCTCTGACATTGGCCTTGATAACATTTTTCTAGATATGTTTGTTCAGGCAAGGGAATAAAAGTAAAAACAATCTACTGGGACCACACCAAAATAAAAAGGAAAGGAAATTAAAAGTGAAGAAAGCCATCAACCGGGCACCTGGGTGGCTCAGTGGGTTAAAGCCTCTGCCATCGGCTCAAGTCATGATCCTAGGGTCCTGGGATCGAGCCCCACATCGGGCTCTCTGCTCAGCAGGGAGCCTGCTTCCTCTTCTCTCTCTGCCTACTTCTGCTGTCTGTTAAATAAATAAATAAAATCTTTAAAAAAAAAAAAAAGAAAGCCATCAACCAAGTGAAAAGGTAACCGACTAAATGGGAGAAGATATATGCAAATGCCATATCTGAGATAAGGGTTAATATCCAAGATATGCGAGGAACTTATACAACTCAACACCAAAATAAACAAACATTCTGATTTTAAAAATGGGCAGGGGACCTGAATAGAGATTTTTTTCAAGGACATCCAGATGGCCAACAGACACATGAAAAGATGCTCAACATCACTGGTCATCAGGGAAATGCAAATCAAAACCACGATGAGATACCACCTCACACCTGTCAGAAGGACTAGAATCAGAAAGACAAGAAATAACAAGTGTTGGCGAGGATGCAGAAAAGAAAAAGAATGCTTGTGACCTGCTGGTGGGAATGCAAACTGACACAACCACTATGGAAACAGTCCGGAGGTTCCTCAAAAAGTTAAAAATAGAAATATCATACGATCCAGTAATCCCACTACTGAGTATTAAGCCAAGGAAAATAAAAGCACTAATTCAAAAAGATCCACGCTTTCCTATGTTTATTGCAGTATAGATATGGAAGCAACCCAAGTGTCCACTAATACATGAAAGAAACTGTATATAAATATATATACAAATATATATAATATATATATTTTGTTGTTTTGTTTCAAATTTTTATTTAAATTCTAGTTAGTTGGGGCGCTTAGGTGGCTCAGTGTTTAACCCACTCTGCCTTCGGCTCAGGTCACCATCTCAGGGTCCTGGGATGGAGCCCTGCATCGGGCTCTCTGCTCAGTGGGGAGCCTGCTTCCCTTCCTCTCTCTCTGCCTGCCTTTCTGCCTACTTGTGATCTCTGTCAAATAAGTAAAATCTTTAAAAAAAAAATTCTAGTTGGTTTCATATAGTGTAATAGTGTTTTCAGGAGTGGAATTAAGTGATTCATTACTTATGTATAATACCCAGGGCTCATCATAAGTGCCTTCCTTAATGCCCATCCCCCATTTAGTACATCCCCCTGCCCTCCTCCCCTCCAGCAACCCTCAATTTGTTCTCTATAGTTAAGAGCCTCTTATGGTTTGCTTCTTTCTTTCTTTCTTTTGCCTTCCCATATGTTCATCTGTTTTGTTTCTTAAATTCCACATATGAATGAAATCATATGGTGTTTGTCTTTTTCTGACTTATTTCACTTAGTGTAATACACTCTAGCTCCAACCATGTCATTGAAAATTGCAAGATTTCATTCTTTTTGATGGCTGACTAATACAACAGTATATATACCAGGAT
>RCUC01083884.1:0-17739 GCA_003697995.1 Taxidea taxus jeffersonii
CTTAATTATATTGGCAACAACCCTATTGCCAAATAAAGTCACATTCTGAGATACTAGAGGTTAGGATTTCAACATATGAGTTGGGAGCAGGATACACAATTCAAACCATAACACCTGTTTATTTTGCAACTCTTTGATCTTTTTCATAAGAAATACATTACAACATACTAAGTATGACAAGTGTTGTTATGTCACTATTAGCTAAAATGTGATGTTGACATTACACATATACTTAGATTTACAAACAGCTATCGTCTTTAAAAGTTGGGTTAATTTAAATTTTGCTTTTTTATGTTTTAAGGATACATAAGAATATACCAATTAAAATACCTTTTTAAAAGTTCTTTTGTGGGACGCCTGGGTGGCTCAGTTGGTTAAGCAGCTGCCTTCGGCTCGGGTCATGATCCCAGCGTCCTGGGATCGAGTCCCACATCGGGCTCCTTGCTTGGCAGGGAAGCCTGCCTCTCCCTCTGCCTCTGCCTGCCACTCTGTCTGCCTGTGCTCGCTCGCTCTCTCTAACAAATTTAAAAAAAAAAAATTAAAAAAAAAAATAAAAGTTCTTTTGTAAGGTTTAGAATCTATTAAAAGTAATTATTCATTTAATGTACTGATCCTGAAACTTCAATTCAGATTTTCTTCAGGCAGGGCACTTTTAGGAGAACCAGAAATATACAATTATTCTATGGTGCAGACAAATTTTAAACAGATATGAGGAAAAATTTTGGACTTATTCATTGAGAGAGTCTAAATGCAAAAGAGAAAGTACAGACTACATGCAAATCCATGAGCATGAACTATAGAACAAAAGAGAAATTTTCCAGGAAAGTAAATTTTGTGTCCCAAAGATTAAACTTCAAAACTGAAGACTCAAAACAAATAAATAAAACCCTAAGCCTTCTGTTTGAGGTGGATGGTGAGGCTCCAAATTCCAAATTAGTCCAACCAATTTCTATTAAGAGTTTACGATGTGAAGCTTTGATAAGAAAGAAATAGATTCTGCCTTCCAAAAGCACAGGGTTAAGTTACAGAGATAAATACACAAATATATAGCTCTAATAAATGACAAACTGTATTAGGAATTGTAATTGGTAACCATGGTCTAGATATGTTTAAGTTTAATATATTGTCCCACAGTTGTCATATTTCCATATTATTTACCTGTCTGGATTCTTCCTCCTTTCCTTCCTTCATCTCTCTTCCTCTTTCTCTCTTCATTTTCAGTTTTTCAGTCTTATAAATACCAATCCTACATTTGTTATATACATCGAAAATAGTTTCCCAACCCGTCTTTCAGATTTTTTAAACCCGAGTTTGTATTATCTCCCACAAAGCATTATGTTGAATTTCAAAAGGAATAAAGTGTGTAAAGTGCCCAGCATAGTATCTACCACTAAGTATTAGTTGTTCTCCCTTCTGATTACTAGAGGTCCTGGATATTTGGTATATGTATTCCTAAGTATTTCATATTTTTCTGAAGACTCAAAAATGAAATACCTTAAACCTTCTATTTGAGATGATAGTGAGGATCTAAATTCCAAATTGCTATTATAAACTGGTAGCACCTTTGAAAACATTTTGGTAACAAGAATATTTGGAATGAAAGGAATGTCATTTTACTTCCACAATGTCATTATTTCCTATAACTTTTGGAATATTAAAAATGTTAAATGATTATTTCTAAACACCTTCCACATTGTGTGAACAATTTGCCATATTCTGTTGCTTTCATTTTATATCAGCTTATTTTCACTAATCAAACAAGACTTTATTCCATAACCAACTTCCACACATTACTAAACAAAGGAACACCAGTCTTCAATGTTTTTCAACCACATTAGAGGAAGTCATCTGATAAACTGGGCTTGATTCTGGCATGTGAAGTGAAGAGGATTCGAATCACAGTAATATTTTGTAGTTGCTCCAAATCACTAAATGTAATTTGATCTTAGCTTTTCCACTACACGTCATTTGATTAATCAATAGATTGTAACCAGATTATGTAATTATAAATCCTCAGAAGATACTTTTAGTTATGATAATAACACAACATTCCTACAAAAAAAGATTGGATAATTCCCTTGGCCAAAGTCCTTTGACTTAAAGGAACTATAGTTCTAATAGCTTCAGGTTGGCAGGTAAATATAAATTATTGCTGAATGTTGTAAATGAAATTGCTTCATATGCAGCATTAATAATACGCAGTTCTGAAGTTGTGTATACATAAAATATAAGAGAAAATTAAAATGAAGCCTTTTTTTTTAACAAAATCTGCCCATCTCTCTATTTACTTCCATTATTTGACCCCATCTTCACTTCCCATTACATATATAAGCTTTTAGTAACATGACATCCAGATCTGTTGACTGTCTATGTATAATATATGTCTAATAACTAATATATGCCTAAAAACTATCCTTTGCTTGTGTTTGAGGACTATGGGCCAAGTCAAATAGCCATTTAACTTCTTTCTTTCAGGAACTTCTGGGACATGCTTGGAAGAATTACACTGCCATTCTTTTCACCCATGCAGAGAAAATAGAAGAAGCTGGGTTCAGTGAAGATAAATACTTGCGTGAGGCCTCCGATACACTGCTGACCCTGCTAAATTCTATTCAGCACAGATATATTTTCCAGTATAAAAAAGGAAACTCACTTAATGAACAAAGAATAATAATCTTAGAAAGAATCATGGAATTTATAAAAGAAAATTGTTACCAAGTTCTTACCTTTAAATAAAATTTAGATAAAAGGAAAAGGGCACTGGGTTTTAGAGTCAGAAACCTCGTTGCAAAATGCCTCTGTTAGAATGGATGAGAACTGTCAGAATTCCCATAGGCTGCTGGTTAGAGTGTACATTGGTATAACCACTTTTGGACAACTGTTTGGCAATTAAGAAGAATATAAAGTAATCAAAATTCGTAACACAAATCCTATGACACAGCGACTGCCCTCCTAAGTATACATTTAGCAGAAATACGTACATTTGTGCGCTAAAAGACATGTGTGTATAAGAATGCTCATAACAGTACTATTCATAATAGCTAAGTAGCTATTAGAAATTATCCGAATGTCCATTAACAGTTAAATGGATAAGCAAATTGAGGTATATTCACACAATGGAATATAAGGAGAATGAGCAAACTACAACTGCATGTAACAATATCAACGAGCTGCCCAAACAGGAAGTTGAAAGAAGCCAGACATAAAATAGGATATATTGTATGATCCTATTTATATAAAGTTCAAAAACAGTCAAAACTGATGTAATATAAACTACTCTCATGTTAGAAGTGTTGGAAATCAGGAGAGGTTACTCTTAGAGGATGCTCTGGGCAGCTTCTGAGATTCTGGTGATGTTTCATTTTTTGACCTGGAGGCTGGTTTCAGAGTGTTCACTTTGTGAAAATTCAACAACAGTTCTGATTCATAAACTGTTTGGTATATCTGTTATATTTAAATAAAAGTTAAAATGAAAAATTACTACCTAGATTTTAAAAATTGTCTCCACTACTTACTTGATGCTAGACAAGGAAAATTATTTAATACTGTGAAATCCTCATTTGAAATATCCTCTTGATAGTTACTGTAATGATTAAACAATTTGGCTCATGGTAGATGCTCAATAAATGTTAACTTTCTTTTCCACCTTCTTATGGCCTGTGGTTCCTATTTAGGGTTGGAAATGGAAGTAAAAATTCAGAGCCTAGCCCTGCAGCAGAAACAAGGGTAGCAATAATCAAAAATGAATAAAGCCTTGACTGAAGAAGAGCCTTCCCTACCTTATAAGGTTTATCACTTTGGCTTAGTAGAGAGTTCCAGGATGGTCTCAAAGGCAGCAGTGAGGACTGAAGGAAAATAATTCTAGTCAATCATAACACTGAAGACTACCACTAAATCAAAACTGGATCACCCTCATGTTTAACATTTGTACATGAGCTTTATAATTTATAAAATTCTTTCACTAAGATAGTTCCTAATTTACAAACAGCTTGGTTTCTACTTTTTAAGTGTGCAATACACTAATTTCCTATTAGAAATAGGATTATAGCTTATGATTATTCTCCTAGGTAAGCTCTCAAAAGCCTACTTAATGCTTAATTTTACCTGAACTCTAGCACAAATGGTATTAGAAAACCTAGAACCAATTTAATTGTAAAGTGAGAGCTTCAACAATGGAGCTGATTTAAGAACTAAATAAAAAATTGACACTTCCCTAGTGGTTGGTCACTTGGTGACAGAAAAAAATATTTTAGAATTTATTTATTTATTTGAGAGAAAGAAAGAGAGAGAGTACAAGTTGGGGGGAGAAGCAGAGCAGAGAGAGAAGCAGGCTCCCCAATGAGCAGTGAGCCCAATGTGGGGCTTAATCCTAAGACCCTGAGATCATGACCTGAGCCAAAGACAGATGCTTAACCAACTAAGCCACCCAAGTGCCACCAGGGATTTGAGGCTGAGAAGCTGAAACTGAAGTGAGTGATAAAGAGAGGGGGAAATTCAGGTTTTAAATCCTTCATTTCCTTCATTCATGTGATGTCAACTCTTCTAGAACATAAATACTAGTTTCAGGAAAAATATATTATACAGAACATTAAGGGTTCAAGATCTTTGGTGTTAATAATTGATAGAGGGAAGGTGCTGCCTCCAGTTTCAAAGAGGAAGACTTCTGTGATGTTCTTCCTTGAATTATTTTTATATTATCATATATATGTGTACATACTTAACTGCCTAAATGTGATCAGATAACAAACTTGACTTTCTTTTAGTAGTCTTACATTTTGCTTTTTTGGTTTACCATTACCTTTCCTCTTCCACCTCTCCTTCTCCTAATGTACATCAGCCAATTAGAAAGAGCTCATATCAACAAAGAGCATGACATACACCATTCCTATTTTCTGCATGTCCAAGTAAATTACACAGAGTACACATATACATATAAGCATATGGAGGACTTCTTATTTTTGTTTATTTATTTAACTTATTTTTGATGTGGAGAGGGGAAGGGGAGAGAAAGGGAGAGAGAATCTTAAGCAGGCTCCACACTCAGTGCACAGCCAGATGCAGGGCTCAGTTTTACGACCTTGAGATTATGACCTGAGCTGACATCAAGAGCCAGATGCTTAACCGACTAAGACACCCAGCCGCCCTTTTTTTTCTTAAGATTTCACACTAAACTCTCTATAGCATCTTTTTTCACTTAATACTACCTCATAAAAATTCCTTCAATTCTGAAATGTAACTTATTAAATCAACCCTTTTAACACTTCAGTGTATTTGTAACAGTCTGTGCAACTGCTTCTCTATTGATGTGTACTCCAGTTTTCTGCCACCTACAATCATGCTCCAACTATTTCTGTATATGTATTTTTTTATAATACTTTTTCCCCTGTAAGTTATATTCCGTAAGTTATATTCTGCCTGAAAGTGTACATACAATTTAATTTCAATATATCTTACACCCAGGGGCACCTGGGTGGCTCAGTGGGTTTTAAGCCTCTGCCTTTGGCTCAGGTCACGATCCCAGGGTCCTGGAATCGAGCCCCACATCGGGCTCTCTGCTTGGCGGGGAGCCTGCTTCCCTTCCTCTCTCTCTCTGCCTACTTGTGATCTCTGTTAAATAAATAGATAAAATCTTTTAAAAATATATATATATATCTTACCCAATTTCTTTTCATATTGTAAGAAATTTTATTTTCACCACCGTTTCTGTACCCTTTCCCTATATTCTTGTCACCAATCAGTGTTATCATCTTAAATACCTACTGCTAACACGTTTGATAAATGTAAAATCATCTTACCTTAATTTGCATTCCCCAGACTACTATTAGAGTATCTCTATAAGCATGTTGCTCATTTAGATTTACTCATCTATGAATTGCCTCTTCACATTCTTTGTCCTTTTTATCAATTTTCTATTGGATTACTTCTTACATTGATTTCTTTGCTTGACTGACACGTCTGTCACCCTTAAACTTCTCCTAAGCCCCACCTATGCACTTCCTTGTAAAATCTAGTCTCAGAACTCTGGTAAGTCAGTTTAACCAAGACCCTCCCACTCTCAATATCCAATCAGGTTCCTAATCTCCACCAACTTCCACGTGACCCCTGATCCCCACCCTGCTCCTTAACTGTAAATTCCCACTTGCTTATGCTACACTGGAAGTTGAGCCCAATCTCTTCCCCAACTCCAAAATTCCATTGCAGTAGCCCTATACTTATCTTGATGTTCCTATAAAAAGACTGCCTTACCATCTTTAACAACTGTCATTGAATTTTTTTTTTAACACCCCCTGCTTGGCAAAATAGAAGAACTCAATGTATACGATAGATATTAGTCTTCCATCTGTCTTTTATGTTGCTTTTTTTTTTTTTGGTCAATTCTATTATTTATCCTTTAACTTTGTTTATGAGAACTTTTGCCAAACTATTTGTGAATTTTCTTATACTCATGTATTTCTATGTACATCATACAAGATATGGTTTTAGTTTTATTCCTTCCAGATGGGTAACCAATTATATTTTCTCTATTTATTAAATAATTCATCCTTTTCCTACTGAAGAAAGATAAACAGATAGACAGAGGGAGGTAGATTATATATAGAAATAGATTCCCTGTATCTATTTCTGGATCTACTCTGGATTCTTATTTCCATTACCTATTTTATATTACTGTCAATACCAGAATGATTTAATCAAAATGGCTTTATATTATTCCTTGACATCTAGAACAAGTTTCTTATGTTTCTCTTATTTTATGTTACCGTGTTTCTTGCATTTTTCTTTTCCTTTACTAAATCAGCTTTGCTGATCCTTGATAATTTGAAAGTTCTAACTGATATGCATTAAGGATTATTTCCTTATTCCTGAATTTAGAATCAAGCACTATTGCGTGATAACACAGTAACAACTACTTCCCTAGCCAAGAACTTTCTTTCTACATAGCATCATGCCCTCACCTACTCAAACAGACCTTTACAACACTTTCATTTCCTCCCTTTCCTTTTATCCTTCCCATGTCCTCCTTAGGGAAGAGGGCTTTGGAATGTTTTTCTTTCCCCATTACCAGGTCTTGCTAAGACAACTAATTCAAGACTTGCCTGAGAGATTGCCCCTTCTGTTCAAAAGTCCTTTCTTAACAATTACATTGACCATTCCCAGTAGTTTACTATTAGCTCTTTTAACTTAACATACAAATATTAGAAGGTCCATTCCTTAACACTGTTTTCATCTTCCCTTATCTTCGTAATTAGTGTGTCATATATTCTTCTAATATGCTCTTAATTCTAGCACAGTATCCAAGAGGCATTAAATTCTAGACATGTTCTTCTATGTACCATTATGCAGCAGCAATCCTTATACCTTACAATAATCAGCATAATGGATATAGAAAACTAATTCATGAGCTGGTAGCAGGGTAGATGAATTACAAGAATGGTGAGACACTGAAGTGAACATCTTGTTGCTATGCTGTACTCTACTGGAAGTTGGGTTATTTGGTTTTTCTTAGATAACTGTGCATGTATATCCATTGAATAAATTCACCATAACTGGGGATAATTACAACTTGCAACAAAAGAACCATGTAACCGAAACTAGCTCTAGGTAAAAGAAATGATGTCCAGAGAGTTAACAAAAGAACCATGTAACCAAAACTAGCTCTAGGTAAAAGAAATGATGTCCAGAGAGTTCATCTTTGGCATCCTACCACCTATCCCATTAGGCTATAATTTGCAGTCTTTCCTTATTGCAATCTTTCCTTCAGAGGCCCAGTCTGTGCACTATTTTCACCTGGAAGACAAAAACCTCTATTGAGCTTTGTATTTAAAGTGCTCTGAACATTCTGGAGGACTGGAAAATAGTATATTTGATATTTTTGTGCAGCTAAGATT
Organism: Taxidea taxus jeffersonii; assembly: GCA_003697995.1. NCBI lineage: Eukaryota > Metazoa > Chordata > Mammalia > Carnivora > Mustelidae > Taxidea > Taxidea taxus. Next base: position 7,887 of record RCUC01083884.1, read on the forward strand.
CAAGATCCATTTAGCACATACCATCTTGGTGCACTGGTGATTCAGCCCTAATACTAGCTCTGACCTTAACTATGTTTATTCTCCTAAATATATTACCTCAATTAGCAATTTTAAACTTCCATTTTTAGTTATGTTTATAATATTATGCCATGTTTTCCATAAAGAATTTGCTTAGGTTTACTGTTCTACTGATTTTCAGGGGTATTATAATTCTTTACAAAAGGCTAATGTTTTTAAGTGGCACTGCTGTTTCCCAAATTCTCAAACTTTATTTAAAAATTAGTATCTTCACAAGCACCTGAAGTTTTTTTCAAAGCATGTGCTGTTTTAAGAGAAAATGTTATCCTTTTATATGAAAACTAAGGTTACAGAAAAAAGTTATTTCTACCAACATCATTCTCTTTTGCTAAACCTATTGAAAGTGACTTTTAGTTTGCATTTTTCTTAATCTATTTCAAAGAGAAATCAAATTGTGGTGTTGATTATGGATGACTCCCACACTATTCTTTCCAAATTCCCCAGGTGTAAAAAGCTGAATGGGTTTAAAATTAGTAAGTATCAGCCAAATATGCAATCTTAGAGCATATTTAAGTTAAGTTAAGTGGATGCATATATATATATTGAGAGCATTTCTCTACTGGGATGTATAATATTCTAATGAGGCAATTTACCAAAAAAAAAAAAAAGTAAGACTTTGTTAGAGCAGCCTTCATATGAAGGCTCATCACAAATATTTCACTGTAAAATGAGCAAACATTAATATTACTATTTGAACAATACTGTGTATTATGTAGCAATGGGAAAGGTAAGAAGACTAGCTACCCCTTCATTAAAAAGGATTTTTTTTTGTAATTACTGAGCCCCAGGCTTGTTTCTGCTGCTGTTGCTACAGACAATAGCCTGCCAGATAGGAAATGATGTTGGTGAAGACATAAAATAACACTTACACACATATTTTATTAAAAAATCCAGAGAGCTGGGAATAGTGTGTTTAGGAGGGGGTGGGAATCAGGAAAGGGAAGGAAAAAAAATAAACAAGGGAATACATAAGGGTGAAAAAATATAATATGCAATAATTAATTCACACTCTGAAATACCAGATGGCTCACTTTCAAACCAGCAATTATTTCATTGTTCTGGGTCCTTTTTCCAAAAAAAATTTTTTTTGGAGTTATACCCCTATGAATTATCTCTGCCAAGAATTATCCAAAGGAAAAACCATAACTATAAAAGTACAGTAAGCAAGAATGTGTAAGTCACTAACTCCTTTCTATTCCAACAAGTTGGTACCTAAAGATCTGGTTTTGTATAAAGGCATATTAGCTGTCAGCAGCTACCCTTCTTTTCATTATTACTGCAAATTTTAGGGTTATCATCTAAGTAGTACTGCAAATGAGGCCTAACTATAGAGTTGCTCCTGGCTTCAATAAATAAATATTACCTATTTATCTATCTATCTGGAACTTAAGTGACTTCTCTCATAGGTTGGTTTTTGGGATGGACTGTCAGATCAGTGCCCTCAACAGAGCACTATGCAAAGATTCAAGGTACACGGTTCTTCAAAATGAAACTTTATTTGGAAAACCCAAAAGACTCCACCCCAAAGCTGCTAGAACTCATAGAGGAATTCAGTGACGTATCAGGATATAAAATCAATGCACAGAGGGGTGCCTGGGTGGCTCAGTGGGTTAAAGCCTCTGCCGTTGGCTCAGGTCATGATCCCAGGGTTCTGGGATCCAGCCCACATGGGGCTCTCTGCTCGGCAGGGAGCCTGCTTCCCTTTCTCTCTCTCTGCCTGCCTCTCTGCCTACTTGTGATCTCTGTCTGTCAAATAAATAAATAAAATCTTAAAAAAAATAAAGTCAGTGCACAGAAATCAGTTGCATTTCTGTACACCAACAACAAGAGAAATTAAGGAGTCAATTCCATTTACAATTGCACCCCAAACCATAAGATACCTAGGAATTAATCTAACCAAAGAGGCAAAGAATCTGTACTCTGAAAACTACAGAGTACTCATGAAAGAAACTGAGGAAGACACAAAGAAATGGAAAAATGTTCTATGCTCATGGATTGGAAGAACAAATATTGAGAAAATGTCTATGCTACCTAGAGCAATCTATACATTTAATGCAATCCCTATCAAAATACCATCAACTTTTTTGAAAGAAATGGAACAAATAATCCTAAAATTTATATGGAACCAGGAGAGACCTCAAATAGCCAGAGGAATGTTGGGGAAAAAAAGCCAAAGTTGGTGGCATCACAATTCCAGACTTTAAGCTCTATTACAAAGCTGTCATCATCAAGATAGTATGGTACTGGCACAAAAACAGACACATAGATCAATGGAACAGAAAAGAGAGCCCAGAAATGGACCCTCAACTCTATGGTCAACTAATCTTCGATAAGGCAGGAAAGAATGTCTAATGGAAAAAAGACAGCCTCTTCAACAAATGGTGTTGGGAAAATTGGATAGCCACATGCAGAAGAATGAAACTGGGCCACTTCCTTACACCACACAGAAAAATAGACTCAAAATGGATGAAAGACCTAAATGTGAGATAGGAATCCATCAAAATCCTTGAGGAGAACACAGGCAGCAACCTCTTTGATCTCAGCCACAGCACCTTCTTCCTAGACACATCGCCAAAGGCAAAGGAAGCAAGGGCAGAAATGAACTATTGGGACTTCAACAAGATCAAAAGCTTTAGCACAGCAAAGGAAACAGTCAACAAAGCCAAAAGACAACCGACTTTTGGAGAGAAGATATTTGCAAATGACATATCAGATAAAGGGCTAGTATCCAAAATCTATAAAGAACTTATCAAACTCACACCCAAAGAACAAATAATCTAATCAAGAAATGGGCAGAAGACATGAACAGACATTTCTGCAAAGAAGACATCCAAATGGCCAACAGACACATGAAAAAGTGCTCAATATCACTCCACATCAGGGAAATACCAATCAAAACCACAATGAGATACCACCTCACACCAGTCAGAATGGCTAAAATTAACAAATCAGGAAATGACAAGTGTTGGCAAAGATGTGAAGAAAGGGGAATCATCCTACACTCTTGGTGTAGAGAATGCAAGCTGGTGCAGCCACTTTGGAAAATATGGAGATTCCACAAAAGGTTGAAAATAGAGGGACGCCTGGGTGGCTCAGTTGGTTAAGCAGTTGCCTTCGGCTCAGGTCATGATCCCAGCGTCCTGGGATCGAGTCCCACATCGGGCTCCTTGCTCGGCGGGGAGCCTGCTTCTCCCTCTGCCTCTGCCTGCCTCTCTGTCTGCCTGTGCTCGCTCTCTCTCTCTCTCTCTCTCTAACAAATAAATAAATAAATAATCTAAAAAAAAAAAAAGAAAATAGAGCTACCCGATGACCCAGGAATTGCACTACTGGGTATTTACCCTAAAGATACAAATGTGATTTGAAGGGGCACGTGCACGCCAATGTTTACAGCAGCAATGTCCACAATAGCTAAACTATAGAAAGAGCCTAGATGTCCATCAACAGATGAATGGATAAAGAAAATAATATTCCATTATATATATGTATATATAATGGAATATTATGCAGCCATCAAAAACCGAAATCTTGCCATTTGCAATGCTGTGGATGGAACTAGAGGGTATTATGGGTATTATGCTAAGTGAAATAAATCTATCAGATAAAGACAATTATCATATGACCTCACTGATATGAGGAATTTGAGAAACAAGACAGATGATCATAGGGGAAGGGAGGGAAAAATGAAACAAGATGAAACCAGAGAGAGAAACAAACCATAAAAGACTCTTAATCTCAGGAAACTGAGGGTTGCTGGGTGTGGGGGAGGGTGGGAGGAATGGAATGGCTGGGTGATAGACACTGGGAAGGGTATGTGCTATGATGAGGGCTGTGAATTTGTAAGACTGACAAATCACAGACCTGTACCCCTGAAACAAATAATACAGTATATGTTAATAAAAACAAAAAACAAAAACAAAAAAAAAGGTAATTGCTGCCAGCAGCAGTGGCCTGGTTTTACCAAGAGATTCTTCCTAAGAATTTCTGCAACAAAAAGAAAAAGTTGATAAATTATCTTTGTAACCAACCACCCCAAAGGAGTATTTAATGATCTCACCTCTTCTTTTAGAGTCTCTTAAATACTCCACTAATGGAGTCATCCTAATGTCCTTACATGAACTACTAGAGTTTAGGGACTTTATCACTATCTCTCCCTAAAGTTTAAACAAAGAAGTTGTTTCTCACCCAAATAAAACACATGACATATAACTCACATGGGAAGTGTATTATAATGGAGAAGAGCACAGGATTAGTAAGAAGATCTAGGTTTCAGCTACTTACACCTTAGCACAGGCATTTATTTAACTTTTCTGTTAGTTCTTTGGGGTAAAATGAGATGGCTGGTCTACTTCTACGGAGTTAAAAAATAGGTAAGATGTGTAAAAGTACTTTGTTAGCTACAAAGCACTAAATATCTTAATAATAATCTTATAATAAAATCCATGAGAGCAGAGATGTATTATTATTTCCCCTAATTATTATATTATTTAATGTATTATTTGATATATTTAATATATTGTTTAATAATTTTAATTAATCTATTCCCCCCTTTTGTTGGAGAAGGGCATGGTTTATTCCTTAATTGAAATTTTAGAGAGTAAAGCTTTCTCCACAGACAGCAATTTGTAGTATTATTGTTAGTTGAGTTACATTAATTTTCTTCCAGAGTTTTTATTTGGTATCTTGGTGATAAAGTTTTAGTTTTCACACTGTTGCAACAGGACATAGATCCAGAACCTGTGTCACAATTCATGTATTTAAATTACACAGTTAATACTGAGTACTTCCGTTATTTTTATATTTTTAAAGGTACAACATAAAATTTCCCTGGAAAGCTGAGGTATACTCATGTTCCTTTAACGCTCCTGTTAAACTCAGAGTGAAGTGCTTCCCCACTGACCAAGAACTTAAAAATAGAATTGCTTCTATTTATATTAAACTAAAACACAACAGTGAGAAATACTGTCTTCCTAGTCTAAGAAAATTATAAAACTAAAAGTCCCTGGGTGTCTCAGTATCTGCCTTCACCTCAGGTTCTGATTCCAGGGTCCTGGGATAGAGCCCCATGTCAGGCTCCCTGCTCAACAGGAAATCTGCTTCTCCCTCTGCCCCTCCCCCAGCTCATGCTCTCTCCCTCTCTCTAATAAATAAATAAAATCTTAAAAAAAAAAGAAAATTGCAAAACTATTTAAAGCTATCATTAATATTAAACCAGTCAAAGGGATCGATGAACAGGAATGGTCAGTATCTAAGTATTTAACCAACAGATTTCAGTGGGAGGGCATGGATAAGAGAGAAAATTTTGGTAATGCAACAAAGAATATCTTCAGCAAGGGATGAAATACTACATCTGATACAGAGGGACAATGAGGTACTGAAAAAGAGGACCACAGCCTCCTGGGGCTTCATATACACTATGTAATGTTCTGAACAAGAGTTCAACTTCTCAGGAAATCCCAAGAACACTAGTTTCTGGAAAAGGAGCATCCCTATCATAAACTGGTACCAAAAGAATATGTATTATATTCTAGGAACTGTTTTAAGTACTCTGTGGCTACTAACTCCCACAATCTTCATAACTCTGAGATAAGTATTTTATTATACCCATCTTAAATGAGGGGAGTAAAGTATATAAAGGCTAAGGAGTTGCCCAAGCTTACATACACATTTAACTTGTAGAGCCAGGAATCAAAACTAGGTAATCTGGCTTCAAAACCAAATACTAAGCTCTATGGGTATCTTAGCATCTCTGACAGCCATCTACAAATGCATGTTTCAGAACCTGCAAAGGCAAGGCAAAGATTCTGGGACCCGGTTAAAGTTACTAATGTTGCTCTTCAGAGCCCTATCCATACCCTCTACCTTGCTGACGTGCTATTAAACTTCCACAAGTTACTTTGAATATTTTGTAAATAGTCTAAATAGGAACTTACATATTTTTAAAAAGCAACAATAAAGTATCTGTTTGGCAGGCACTTAATGTTCTTGTATCCATACAGTATTTAATGTTCTTGGTAAAAGCAAGGCAGGGGAAAAATTTTCAATTTTATGTTAAAATCAACATGTCCTGAAAATGACTCATCTCAGAAGAATAATACACATGGAATTTCTAGATATAAGAAAAATCAGTACTCCGAACATTCACTGTAAGATAGTACACCAACCTTGCGTAAGAAAGCATCTTGGGGGAGGATCAACTTTTTTCCCCCCTGGTTATTTCACACAACATAAACAGAGGTCAAGAGGCACCAACTGTTTAGACTGTGACCTAACACCATCTTCTACTGTTGAAATCCTTAAAGGGCTAAATTCCAGTCAAAGCCAAAAGGTTTATGTCTAGTTCACGAACAATGCCATTTTTGTTGTTAATCCCATAAGAGCTCTCTCATCCTAGCAATAAAATTCAAACAACTATCTTTCCATAAAAACAATCACTAATAATGGGCCTGTATTGATAACTTGAGTAATGCTTTATGTAACTTTAAAAATTGCGAACTGGGTGCCTGGGCAGCTCAGTCAGTTAAGTCAGTTAAGATCTGCCTTCAGCTCAGGTCATGATCCCAGGGTCCTGGGATGGAATCCTACAAAGGGCTCCCTCCCTGCTCAGCAGGGAAGTCTGCTTCTCTCTCTACCCTCCCCCTGCTCGTGATCTCTTTCTTTCTCTCAAATTTGAAAAAAAAATTTTTTTTAAATAAATAGAAATTGGGAGTAAGTATTTCAACTACCTAAGTAATTGACACTTTCTTTAATTTGTATTAGATTTAAAGACAGAAAATTAGAAAATACAGAATCACAAGACTTTGTCATAGTCTTATTTCCAAAAGAATAATATATCCTGAGTATAAAATAACTTCTGACATTCATTTGTCTTTAGTTGTCAACAGTTATTATTGTTGCTGTTAATAGTTAGTTTTTCAGAAAGACGACAAAACTGGCCTACCAGAACTTCATGGACTTCACTAAATGAAATTTAATTAGACCTTTTAGAATCTGGCATGCAGGGCTGTTTAAATTTTTTTGTTTTGCCTCTCCATCAGAGGCTATGAACAGCTAAAATATTGCGTAATTTTCCTTTTAAATAATATCTATACTCCTACCTCCACAGATGCATTTCTATTCAGCAGCCCAAGGCTGGTGAACTTGAAAGCTCCTAATTCCTAAGTTAATTTTCACTGTTCCTATAATATCTGTTAAGATGAGTAAAAAACAGTCATTTGACACCTTAATATAGATGTATGTTAACTTTGATAACAATTTCTTTTAATATACTGACAGTAAAATAGTACATGAAAAACAGAAATATATCGATCTTAAATGCTCTTCTAAAAGAAATAACCTACAAATACTCTTTAATTAGGTAGCCAGTAAACTGTATACATAGCCTATAAACCAGCTAGGTAGCCAGTTTATAATAACCTAGAATTTAAAAAGTAGACTATTGCTTTTACATCAACTTACTGGAAACTGCACTGGCAACACTTTGCCATATATTTACTCTTTATAGTTAGTCGACATTTATTACTAATTATTTTGCCACATGGAAAGAAAAAGTTCAGTACACAGTTAAAAATCTCATTCTTTTTAAAAAAGTCACCGTAAGTATACCTGTCTAATTACTTAGGTAAGCAATAGCAATAATGTTCAAATGCCATGTCTCTGAGCTTTTATGATATCTGGCTTTCTAGAATCAACGGTTGGTCCTTTTCAATATTATTACAACATGACCAGTTAATAAGTTTGATGAAAATTGTAACTTGTTATTTCTGAAGAGAAGAAGACATTTATAATACAGATATACAATATACTAAAAATCCAAAAGCTTAAAATTTCATGTACCATGTGCCTACAAATAGGAAACTGAATGTTCATCTAGTTCAAGTTATCTAAATGTATCAAGAAAAACAATCTGATAACCAACATCCCTGCAAAAAATACATCCTCACAAAACATAGGTGATTTCCCTCCTACATTATAAGGGAGCAAAAACCATAGGTAAAAATATAGATTTCTCTAACCAATTAAAAACAGCATATACCTGAGTAAAAGACTAGTCAAGTCTACAAGAGAAATAACACACAAAAAAAGCCAGTTATATTTTAGGTACAAGTGACAAATGTATTTCTTTTTATTGTTATTAAAGTTTTCTCCAATGTAGTTCAGTAAATGAAGCATTCAATTTTATTTTATTCCACTGTTGGTCATAGTCTGAGCCCTACACACTCCCTTCCCTTTCACCTCAAAGGGAGCTCCTTTGTATGTAGCCACACGCTCATCATTAGTAAAGAGATCAGGCTGGATCTGCTCCCAAATCTTCTTCTTAGGATTCAGCTCCTTGTCAGGCTCTCCTATTGGGGGGAGAAAAAAAAATTACATAGCTAACATATTAAATAACTTATCTATAGAGATTTCTTTCTTTTTTTTTTTTTTTGTAAAGATTTTACTTATTTATTTCACAGACAGAGATCACAAGTAGGCAGAGAGGCAGGCAGAGAGAGAGGGGAGGAAGCAGGCTCCCCACTGAGCAGAGAGCCTGATGCTGGGCTCAATCCCAGGACCCTGGGATCATGACCTGAGCCGAAGGCAGAGGCTTTAACCCACGAGCCACCCAGGTGCCCCTCTATAGAGATTTCTATTGAATTGTCTAGGCAACACTTTCTGATCTTTAAACCTTATCAGAATTTTAACACTTACTTACTAACATTTATTTTTATTATGTTATCAGCAGTTTATATTTTTGATTGGTAAAATAAAATAATTTGTCATTTCCCTATATGGCTTCTCCTTTGACATGTTTAATTGTAATGTTTAACGGATACCCTTGCAGTTTAAGATGACTTTTTAAAATAAAATTCTCTCCTAATGATGGCTTGAGCCCCACTAATGGGAGGATCAGCAGAACCTGTAGGATATTATTTAGAGTTGATATTCTCTATTGTAATTTTGTTTATTAGGGCACATAATGCGTGGAGCACTGGGTGTAGTGCATAAACAATGAATTCTGGAACACTGAAAATAAATTAAAAAAAATAAATAAAAATTAAAAAAAAATTTTGTTGTTTGTTTCACTGGAAAGATGATGTTCAGTTTTAAACATTAAATTGTACAAGTGGCTTTCTTAAAACAAAACTAAATATGGACACACACACAAATATTTTGACATTTCTGTACAAATGTGAAAGATTACTTTTTTACTCTAATATTTTTACAGGTAAAACAGCTAAGAGAATTTATTCCCCAAATTATTAAAAAAAATTATAAGATACTCATTTTGCCACTATATAGACAGAAAAACTGTGAAGAGATGAGAGCATAATTGTGTTATATTTTTACATGTGGCACAAACAGCTTATGCTTTACTCTGTTTCAATGTACAAAATAAAGAGATTGCTGCTACAGTGCTTAAAGATTTCTTATTGATACTACAGAATGGATTAAATAATGAGATTATCTAGCTAAATATAATAACTATTTTGGGTTTAATCTGCTGCCCATTCCATTTGATGAGATGGAAAGAGATAAAAAGGGTTAGTAAAGAGACAAGTATAAGCATTTGCTAAGCACAAAAAATATAACTGTTGCAGGGGCGCCTGGGTGGCTCAGTGGGTTAAAGTCTCTGCCTTTAGCTCAGGGCATGATCCCAAGGGTCCTGGGATTGAGCCCCACATCGGGCTCTCTGCTCAGCAAGGAGCCTGCTTCCTCCTCTCTTTCTGCCTGCCCCCCTGCCTACTTGTGATCTCTGTCTGTGAAATAAATAAATAAAATCTTAAAAAAAAAAAAA
>RCUC01083886.1:0-10147 GCA_003697995.1 Taxidea taxus jeffersonii
GGGACTCGTCTTAGTAGGGACATGCTGAATTCCCTTTGAATTACCTCTCTGCCAGAACATCCTCCCAAGGTAAAACACTTCTGATTTTCCCTGTACCCGCCAATGCTGTATCCAATTCCCAACATCAGAATGGGAGTATCTTTATGTTTCTGTTACCCCAGGTCAGTGTTTTGGAAAAGTTCCAGATGCTGCCTGCTATTACTTACAATAGCTACACTACTACTCTGCTGTCAACTCTTGAAATGGAAGTTCCGTCCTCTCTGCCCTTCCTACTTGTACTCATTTCATGGAATTTCTTTTGATCTTTCCCATAAAATACTATGACATCAACAGCAGCATTGCTTCTCCCTCTCAAACTCCTTCATCCTGTTCTCGCCTCTCTGCCATAGTCAAGTTCTTACCCCGTTCTCCAGAACAGATCAACCCCACTGCCCTCTTTGGAGCTTTGTTCCTGAATCAGGTGCATAACCTTCACCCCGTGTATCAATTTTCTTAGCTTTTAAGATACTTCCTGGCCAGTGTGTGATAGTTAAATGTATGGGTTCTGAAAGCAAACTTTTACTTTTTTTAAAAAGATTTTATTTATTTATCAGAGAGAGAGAGAGCAAGCGCCCAAGCAGGCAGAGAGAGAAGCAGGCTCCCTGCCGAGCAAGGAGCCCGACGCGGGACTTGATCCCAGGACCCTGGAATCATGACCTGAGTCAAAGGCAGCGGCTTAACCGACTGAGCCACCCAGGCATCCCTGAAAGCAAACTTTTAGGGTACCCACCTTTACTCCTTACTCATTATTTAATTTCTCTGGGTTTCCATTTCTTCATTGGTGGGATGGATAGGATAATTCTAGTGACTCCCTGGTGGGTTTGTTGTGAGCAGTTAACAGTGAAAGTGAGCATTCAGCACAACTCCAGGCACCTTCCAATCATCTCACAAATATTAGTTCCTATTATTAGTGCAGAGATATGAGGGAACTCTCACTTCCCTAATCAATGAGGCAAAAAGCAGTGCTCGATTATCATACTTCACACAGTGTTGTAATCTTTCATCTGATGCTACAGTGTTGAGATTACACCCCATCTTTTCTTTTGAACTCAGCCTAACACATTGTATGTGCTCAATGATCGTGTTCAATGGATAGATCAATGACAAAAAAACCTCTTATTTAATGAGAATCTATTCTGTACCAAGCACTCCAGATATTTCAGGCAATCATTGAAACAACCCCACAAAGTAGGTCTCACTTTCCCATTTTTAAAGATGAAGGAGACGGAAGATTAGAAAGTTTGAGTGACTTGCTCAAACCCCAAGAGCTAGCAAGTGGGGCAGCTTTCTCTACAACACCAGCTTCTCTTCTGACTCATGAACCCGTGTTGTAAGCAACTACATCGCTGTAAGCCCTTAGGGATTTCTTAATCATTTCAGCATTGATAAATAAGTGACTTCTTTCTTTTAAAAAAATGTTCTAGGGACGCCTGGGTGGCTCAGGTGGTTGAGCGGCTGCCTTCGGCTCATGATCCCGGTCATGATCCCGGTCATGATCCCATCCCGGCTTCCTGGGATCCAGTCCCACATCGGGCTCCTTGCTCGGCGGGGAGCCTGCTTCTCCCTCTGCCTCTGCCTGCCTCTCTGTCTGCCTGTGCTCACTCTCTCTCTCTCTCTAACAAGTAAATAAATAAAAAAAAGTTCTATTATAGCACCATCTTATTCAATATTGTGCTGTAAAGATCATGTTACATTCTTCAGACTATTAAGACAAGTTTTGACTTGTCCCCATTTAACATGTGATGTAAAGCTGGTGGATTTACGTTAAATTATTTATGAAAGAGAAAAAAACATGAATCAGTTTCAGGACAGAGTTTTACTATGTTGCAAGGCATCAAAAAAAGAAAAGACAAAAACTCCCTTTTTTTTTAAAGATTTTATTTATTTATTTGACAGAGAGAGAGAGAGAGATCACAAGTAGGCAGAGAGGCAGGCAGAGAGAGGGGGAAGCAGGCTCCCTGCTGAGCAGAGATTCCGATGCAGGGCTCGATCCCAGGACCCTGAGATCATGACCTGAGCCAAAGGCAGAGGCTTTAACCCACTGAGCCACGCAGGCACCCCCAAAAACTCCTTTTATGAGCTGATGTTTGGAATTCTAAATTTTGTGTTGATTTTTTTAAACATGTAATTGTTGTTCTAAATGATATGATGCAAGAAAAGGATTCTGGCTGATACTTGCAAGCACACGTCTCTACAAATAACACGTTGCAGGTGTGGGGAGTCATTATTCTCAATAAATGAAAAGCAAAATGATATATAATTGTCACTATATTTCTATCTCCTACTTTAGTTTTGAAGCCTGCCGTATATGACTTTTATCAGATGAATGCAACTTTCAAATCTGGGGAAGGTCAGTCTGAGGTGACTTCGCTGACTTATTATCAGATTTCTTTTCCTCTTTAATTGCTGCAGTGCAATATCACTGTTCTGTGTGTGCCTTGTATTTTCAAATCACAGTCCATTAGAGGTATACATTAAATGATCTATAAGAGGGATGCAAAGAGCCAACAGTGTCTCAGAGTGATCCCAGCAGCCTACCCTGGTTTGGACAAAGGGATAACTAGAATCCAGTTCCCCCAGGCTCCTGGTGGGAGGGGAAGCACCATGGGACCAGTGGCATCTTCCCCAGCCCTGGCAGAAAGTCCTGTGATTTCACATGAGTCCCAGGGTCTTCAAGTTAGAGAGCTGGCGCTGCTAGACAAACTCACAGACAGCTGGGGTACCTCACAGACTGCTTACTCCTCCCATGGATGTGCCTGCCTTACAAAAAGAAGGGGAAACCAAGGGAATGGGTCCATCCACTAGGGCATAGACTCATGTCTGAATGTCATTCCAGGCATGTCTGGAACTGTCTGGCCCCATTTACTCTCCATAGGTTGGTGAAAGGTTAGGGGGCCTTGACTTTACTTCTCCTGCTGTTTCCTTCCATTGACAAAGATGATGTCCTTACCTATGCTGTAGGACTATGACATTTGTCTTGAATTCTAGTGCCAGTGGTGACTGCTGGTGACTCCGAAAGGGCCCTCCCCCACCCCACTCGACCCCACCCCTGCCAGCATGAGGACAAAGCATAAGAACAACTCAAAACTGTAAAATGATCTAATGAGGGTCAGACCAAAAACGGGCAGGAAGAGATTCATCAGAATGAAGGTCCTTGCCCCAAATGATGTCTGTGGATAAAGCCAGGTGTCTGAAATGACTCAGGGACAAAAGCACGGCTGAAGTAGCAGCAGCTAAAGCCCAGGGTGAGTAAGTGACTGAGCTGGGCTTTCCGTTCCGGGAGCCACAGAAGAATGGGAAAAGGCCAATATGCTTTCGGGCAGAGGATGCCAGTCATACAGGTGTGTTCTGTGCGGTCCCTCTCTTGTCTCTGGCTGCCTGTGTCCGGAAAGGGAAGCAGCTCACTCTCCAATAACCCACAATGGATCAAGGTCCACTGAGGTTTAATCACAAGGTGAAAATGAGGTGTCATTGAGGTCTCCTATTAAGGCTTTTGACTTTCTCTCCAAATAAGGTTAATATACACAGTCTCAGACACAGGTGAATATGATGGAATGAGAAATGTCTGCCTTAGAATTTTAAACATGTCCTGTGCCGGATTTCTTCCTCATGCTCCACGAGACTCCCTCTCCCCGCTCTTGTCCTCACTGTGATTGGGAAAGGCTAAGCTGTACAGAGCTCACTGCAAACTCTCAAGCCGAGGGCCAGGACCAGGTGCCAATTTTAGGGAGACCCTTGCTCCCAGGGCCGTGCAAGTGTCCCAAGCGCTGATCCTGCACTTGCACGGCCCTGAGAGTGAGGTCTTTCTTGGTGTGGATCCCTTGATGCCTCACTTGCCTTGCCCTAGTCCCTGCCCTGCCCCTGCCCGCAGCTTTCCAAGTGCATTCTGCCCACAGGGATTCCTGGCAGGGAGTCAGAGAGAGGAAGAACCATGGGGTCCTACCATTTATCTCCTGGGTCCCATTCTTTGAGGTCAGGACAGCTCTTGCCTCTGACAGGTCAGCACTGCACCAGTGGTGGCATGTTCTACATCGCTCCGTCTCCTTCCACTTGTTCCCTGAGCCTTGAGGTGGTGACAGTTGGCTGCTCCTCACCCAAGGACTGCGCTGTCTTTTGGGGTTCCCCTACCTCGGTACACCTGTAAATCTCCTTTAGTAAATAAGCCTTCTTGAATAAACGCTCTTCTGAGTGTGTCATCCTCCTGTTGAGACCCTGTCGGATACACAGCCCTCATTCAGGCTCTGCCTCTTGGACTGGGCTATGAATTAATATTTTATGAGTCTTGTAATTACCTTGTGGATAACCCAACTATATCGCATCATACCTTTTTATATTAAAAGGATTACTTTGTAGGTGGAAACATTCTTTTTAAATGTCTCGTTTTTGCGTGGCTGCTTTGGCCTTGAAAATAAAAGTTGTCTTGGGTTTTCCTAATCACCATGAGATCATGACGGCCCCAAAACTTCATCCAGCAGCAGTGATATTATCATGATTAAGAAAAGGGACTTAGATGAGAATCCTGACTCATCAGCTGAGCTGTGTGACCTCGAGCCACTCACTTACCCTGGCAGTCATGGAGGCTCCAGGTGATCCTTCTAAATTTGGACTTTGGCTCTGAAAATATTTCCCACCATGTGAGTCCAATACCCATTCTGTTACACAGATCCAAAATGCCCCGCTATTTGGTGTGCTGGTATTTTGTACACCAAATCTTGTCTCTTTAAACTGAAGCTTGAAGTGCCTGGGAAAATCACGCGCCATCAGTTTCCATATTCATTAGCTCGCACCTTTCCTTGCCAACTGACAGCAAATTGTGCACACCTGAGGGAAGCAAAGTTGGAGACCCACTCCATAGGGGCAGGAGACTGAAACAACAAAACGTGAGTTATTTTTGAAATGTTTCCTTTTCGGGCCCTCCCACTCAGTGTAATATCTGGCTGAGGTGTGAATGGCTGACTCCAGCAGGTATCAGGAACAGATGGAACCAGCTAATTATGTCTCTTACATGTGAGTAGAGATAAAGCTGTTAATTGCTAATTGTACACTTCTCCTGTTTCCCCACCACAGGGCGCTGGGGCAGAGGCAACCTCCCAAACCAAACACAAACATGGCCTGGGCTTGTGGCAGAAAGTGAAGTGTGCCAAGCAGTGGCAGAATAACATCTCCAAGATTGGCAGCTCTTCTCCAGGGCTAGCAGTGAAGGAGCAACGTCTGGGCATAAGAAGATAGCCTTTGCACTCTCCAGCTCCCTATGCTCTGAGGCAGTGAGGACCCGGCCACTGAAGGCTCAGCTAATGAGAGCTCAGCATGCGGTAGCAAAGGGATGCTTCCCCACCAGTAAGTGACATCTGGTCATTGTATCCAGCGTGGGTTGGGGTGAACTTGGCGCCCGAGAAGCTGTATAATGCTGAGGTCTCTAGGCACCAGCTTGCATGCACCTCCTGACTGGATATGAGAAGTGCTGCCACCTAGAATCTTCCTTTGTCTCCCAGGCCTTAAGCAGAGAGCCATGGCTGCAGCTCCCAGACCAGTTTGGTCAGGCCAAGAAGAGATTCTCCAGGCAAAGCTCTTTGTTAGAGGAGTCCTGCATCTACCAGGAAGTGGCATGCCTTGGTGTCCTCATTGTGCTCAGGCATTCACTGGGAGCAGCCCACGGGAAGTGTGGCTTTCACATGAACATGATGGTGGATCTGGAAGGGTGTTGGCAGGGTTATCAGTCAACTGCTTCCCGCAGCACAGGATCCCAGTGCTGCATCTTCATGGTCACTGCATCTCCCAAATAAACCCCCTACACCAGAGTCTGCTTTGGTGGTGGGGGTGGTGGTAGGTTAACCCAAAACTAGGATGAGAAGAATGCCTGAGAATAAACCATACACAGAAGAAAACAAAGCTGAGGGCCATCATTTGGGTACCTGGATCCAGCCATTCCTGATGTGCGATAATCCATCAAACGTTACAGTTAAAGAAGTCATTACATTTCCTTTGTTTGCCTCTTTGTTTGTTGTTTTAGATATCAGTTTTGACTTAGATATTAGTTTTGACTAGTATTGGTCTGAAATTCATTTTGCTTCCCTTGGAATTAGTAAGCCAGCCCTTGTGAGGATTGGCTTCCTTTAGCCTTCTCTATGGTAATTCTTGACCCTCACCCTTCTCCCTGCCTGGAACACTATGGCAGAGGGGAGCCTGGAATCCCTGTCATCTGGTCCTCAGATTAATCCCTTTGTTTGCATTGGGCCTGTCCAGGGCTCTGTGCTTAGTGGGGGCAGTAAATGCTGGTTGAATTGAATGAAATTACTTAAATGTGACTCTCCGTGAATTGTTACTGACCCTGGACAAATGGACTACTGGCAAAGCTGCTAATTAATCCAGCAATAATTCCGAGGCAGTCAGGCTTCATTAACGTGGGTTCTGGCCTCATTTTCAGAAGTGCTTTGGATTGACAACTGTGGCCTGGCAGCTGGAGCAGGTATGTCTGGCCAGTGACTCACAATGTGCATGTAACCTCCACTCCCTGGAAACGTAGACCGATCAGTTGATCCCTCTTTTGAACTGGCCATCTCTACCGGCAAGGAAAAAGTCCGTGCCAAGGTTTCTGGCTCCCTCAGCAGCCTCCTCACCAGGCCGGCTTCTTCTGCAATTTCATGGATGAAGGGAGGCCCTAAGGCCTGTGCGTTTCAGCTCTTTACCACCAACTGCCAAATCCGAAGGCAAAGAGCTCTGTGCAGAAGATAAGCAAACCCTTGGACAGGAAATTAATCACTTACAGTTCAAAGTAAGTGATTTTGGGGCACCTGGGTGGCTCAGTGGGTTAGGTCTCTGCCTTCGGCTCCGGTCATGGTCTCGGGGTCCTGGGATTGAGCCCCGCATCAGGCTCTCAGCTCAGCAGGGAGCCTGCTTCCCCCTCTCTCCCTCTGCCTGCCTGCTTGTGATCTCTGTCTGTCAAATAAATAAATAAAGTCTTTAAAAAAAATAAGTGATCTTTATGTTTCAAAGATAGAGGTGAATCTGTATAAAGAGTATACAGGCATTTTTGTACTATTCTTGGAATTTTTGACAGGATTAAAATAAAATCTTTTGAATATTGAAAAAATGAATGTTTTACATTTGGTAATTGGGTATGGTACAAATTTGGGGAACTATCGCTCTATCTCATAGAAAGTTCTTATTTAGGCATGTAAGTAGCACTTTTCCTAGATTCCTATCACTGACAGAGATTTTCTCCTATTTGTTAAACATTTATTTGGCCATTTCAGTTTTTGAGCTATCTTGAATTGTGGTCTCATTATGAACACTATAGAAAGTGGGAGTCCACCAGTTAGTAAGACTTTGCTTCTTATCTAGACTAGAATCTGGGACCCATTCTTACTTCTAGGCATATGGTTCATATGAAGACTTTCATTTCCAAGAACTTCTTGACCTACTTTTTGCTTCTTGCAACAGCTGAAGAGAATGACTCCCCCTCTCCATTTTAAAGTATGTATCACCACTAGGCCAATTATTAAGGAATGAGCCTTTTCGCCCAACAGGACTTATTCCGGGCCTATGAATGACCAAGCACACTTCCTGACAGTTCGAATATAAAGCTCTGCCAACTCCAACCTCCCAGAGCACACTGGAGCAACTTATCTTTCAAGAGGGCTTTCTTGTCCCTTCTCCCAAAGTGATTTCCCAGAATTTACAGTAATTTTAGAGTGTCAAAATGCATTACTGGGATAGAAAAGAACAAAGATAGGTATAGTTAGCGAACACTTTTTCTACAAGGAGAACACATCAGCTCAGGTGTGCAGAAAGATAGGGTCTTCTTGCCTTCCACTCATTAAATCCATCTCTTGAAACGCTTACTAAGAACTTGCACTGTGACCAAAATTGTGCTGGGCACAGAGGATACAAGGATCACCATCATCATCATTGTCGTCTCTATCTTCAGTAAACACAAGTCTGCCAGGTTGGAATTTCCCACAAATGGGTTACAGGTGTGCACCAAGTTTAGTCCCATCAGCTATCGGGGCAGCCAGGATGGCCTTGACGCAGGATCAGCCCATCAGTGTGGTCCCAAAGCACATGGCAGCCTCGTCCATGGCTCTCAATGTGCCACGTAAATCACATTATTTTTCATGTTTAACATGACACAGCAGGAACAGGACACACTAGAGGAGTCCAATGACTCAAGAAATAATGACCATTTTCAAGAGTGCTTATTAACTATTTCTGTTCTAAGTACTTCACTCTATTACCTCCTCTTCTCCTCATGACAAACTCTATAAGTTAGGCAACAGCATTTTCATTTTTCAGCTAAGGAAGCTGAGGCAGACAAAGGATAAGTCACTTACTCATGTTCACACAGCCAGTAAGTGGCTGCCAGGATTCTAAGCCAGGTTTTCTGGTTCTAGACATGTGTTCTTCATCACAACTCTGTGCTGCTTCTCAAGGATAGAATCACAGTGCATTATGGTAAATTCTGCAACTTACATAGGTGGAAAATACTGTGGGCATACAGAGGACGGGACAACCCTGTGTTCCTGGGAGAAATGAAGCCCTCACCATGAACAACCTAAATACCAGCCCATAGGATCTTCAAAAGCCCATTTGGACTTCAAAACCATATTTTTGGGAAACAAAGAATTAAAAGCCTTTTATTCAATTAAAGATCACTATGATGTAATGGTCATTGAAAATCAGATTAAGTGACATGCAAATAATAGCAGGATCCCAATGCCAGGTGCTCTCACATCAGAACATCAGCAGAGTAAAGGCATATAGTCTTAGGAGTCAACCTGTGTGCTTTAGTCCTGGGTTGTACATGTGTTGCTGGCCTTTACTGAGCTGTGTAGCTCTGCATTTGACCTGGGGGATTCTGGACATGGGTTGATTGATTTTGAATTGGCCTGTTCTCAAGAACTTGTTGGAAATTTTGGTCAGGATTTGGCAAATGGAAAGGACAAGGAACATCTTGCCCCAATTTCTTACTGAATTGTCCATTCTTCATTGTTACAATAATTTGCTAATTTGAATAGGTTACTCAACTGTTTATTTTTTAAAGATTTATTTGTCTATTCCAGAGAGAGAGAAAAAAGGAGAGAGAGAGAATCCCAGGCAGAGTCTGCGCTGAGCACAGAGCCTGACACAGGACTTGATCCCATGACCCTGAGATCAAGACCTGAGCTGAAACCAAGAGTCAGATGCTCAACTGACTGAACCACCCAGGTGCTTGATCAAATGTTTAAAAACCTGCAGCAGCCCCTCACAGTCCAAGGGTGAAGCTCTATTCTTTTTTTTTTTTAAGATTTTATTTATTTATTTGACAGACAGAGACCACAAGTAGGCAGAGAGGAAGGCAGAGAGAGAGGGGGAAGCAGGCTCCCCACTGAGCAGAGAGCCCAATGCGGAGCTCGATCCCAGGACCTTGGGATCATGACCTGAGCTGAAGGCAGAGGCTTTAACCCACTGAGCCACCCAGGCGCTCCTGAAGCTCTATTCTTCAGCCCAATATGGAAACACCCTGTGTATGTCCCGGTCATCTGGCCAGCTCCAAGACTGGCAGATCCCAGTCTTCAGCCACATCACATTCTCATCCTGCTCTAACATCACAGGCTACATTCCTACAAGTGTCTACAACTACTTACACATTATTTCTTCTTCTGCTTAGAGTGTCTTTCTTCTGCAAATACACCTGAATAACACTTATTAACTACTCATCAATACATCAATATAAAGCTCTAAAGAAAAGTTTCCAAAAAAAAGAAAGAAAGAAAAGGAAAGAAAAAACAAAGTTTTCCAGGATCCCCTCACTCAAAATTTGGGTAAGTTTCTATTAGATTTTTCTCTATGCTTCCTTGTACAGTAGATCTACATCTATCTGTTTACTTGTCTATCTGTAAATCTATATCTATGTCTGCATTTCTATTTACCTATCTAGGTAGATGGATCTAGACAGATATAGGGAGAGATCTACATAGGTATCTGTAGATTAGATAGATAGATAATTGCTAGATAGATGATAGATGGATACATAGATGATAGATAAATAGATGATTGATAGATAAATAGATGATTGATAGATGACTGATAGGTAGGTAGGTAGATAGATAATCTTTAGGACATCATTTTT
>RCUC01083893.1:0-13945 GCA_003697995.1 Taxidea taxus jeffersonii
GTGGATTTGATGAATGCTTCCATTTTTCAGATGAGGACACTCAGAAACAGAGAGGTTAAGCTAGGAAGTAATGGAGCTGGGGTTTGAACTCAGGCATTCTGGCTTTATTAGAATTTGTACTCCTAGCCACTGTGCTTTGCTACTTCTCTCACTATGTGCTGTGGGTATGTACCCGTTAATATTTGTGAAAGGTTTATAATCTACTTTAGGAAGAGGAACCTCATAATGTATTATGTAATAGTATTGTATAATATATATGTGGGAGCTGCCTATTGTGCCAGATACCCAGAAAAGTCTCAAACACAACTTTCCCTGTAAATCTCAAGTATAAGTCCTAGGGAGTGTTCATCATTTTTCTCTTCTGTACTTTTACAATGCAGTATTTATATTTCTATTTAGTTATTTCTTCTGCCTTGTGTTGCCGCTGATAGTTTACAGGCTTGACTTTCCTATTAGGTTGTAAGGTCTTTGGAGGTGGAGAGCACACCTTCATCATTTTTGTAGACTTTCTGCCTTGGCATCTAACCCACAATAAATATAATAGACCATGTTATTTAAAACTGTGATAAAAATCTTCATTTTTTAAAAAAATTATTTAAATTCAATTTATTTAGATTCAGTTTAAACATATACTACATTATTAGTTCCAGGGGTAGAATTTAGTGATTCATCAGTTGCATATAATACCCAGTGCTCATTTTATCATGTGCCCTCCTTAATACCCAGTTAATCACCCAGTTACCCCATTCCCCTACCCACTTACCCTAAAAATATACTTGTTTGCCACATAATGAATCTTTGTATATCCATATATGTATATCTTGTTTACAATAGGAATATCTTATATTTGTGTTTTACTTCCAACTTTTTAAAGTTCTTTCCTATATACTGTCTATCTTTATGGAAGAAATAGGAGCTTTCATTTACTAATTCATTCATTAAATATTTTTTTGAGAACCTACTATGTACCAGCTATTGTTTTAGTTGATTAGAATATAACAATGAACAAAAAAATTCCCTGCTTTAATGTAGATTTCATTTTTTTTTAAAGATTTTACTTATTTATTTGACAGACAGAGATCACAAGTAGGCAGAGAGGCAGGCAGAGAGAGAGGAAGGGAAGCAGGCTCCCTGTGGAGCAGAGAGCCCGATGTGGGACTCGATCCCAGGACCCTGGGATCATGACCTGAGCTGAAGGCAGAGGCTTTAACCCACTGAGCCACCCGGGCGCCCCTAGATTTCATTTTTGTAAGGAGGTAAAGATAAATATGTCAAGTGGAGATAGAAAAAAAAAAACACAGAATAAAGAGAATATGATGGAGAATAATACTACTTTAGGCGGTGTGATCTGGAAAGACTTCTATAAGAAAGTGGCATTTGAGTAGAGACCTGAATGAAGTTAAGGAGTAAATTTATAAATTTTCTGTTTTAAATTTTCTATTTTTTTAAAGATTACCCATTTATTTGAGAGAGAGCAAGAGAGACCATGCATGGACCAGTGGGGAACAAGCAGACACTGCACTGATCGCAGAGCCCCATGTGGATTCTGAGATCATGACCTGAGCTTAAATCAAGAGTTAGATGCTCAACTGACAGATGCCCCTTAAATTTTCATTAAAAAAAAAAAAAACTGTTTAATTTCTGTCAGCCTTATTTCCATTATGTTTAAGAGTTTGTGGAAGAGCAGCTTACGACCACTCAGTGGTTGTTCCTACCCATTCAGTGGTTTGAGCAATGGGAGCTGCAGACAGTTTTCAGTGGCTGGCTGGGCATTTCAGTCTTCAGTAGGGAACTGCTAAATAGGCACCAAGGGCATCTGAATGCCTTTAGACCACTCACCTACTTCAGGTTGAGTGATGGTGAACTCAGGAGCTGAAGCAGTCCATTCACCCTGAAATTCCTCCTTGGTCACAGCCTTTTTAGCAGCAGCCTGTTCTTTTTCTTTCAATTTCTTCAGAATCTCTGTAGAAGTAGAGATTAGGCATGATGTCCCATGGGTGTTCATGGGAGATGGTATCATGCATATGCAGAACTTCCTGGACTGGCATCTACCACATCAGACCCAGAAGAGTTCCAGGCAGAGGGAGTAGCAAAAACAAAAGACTTTAAGTTGGGGAAAAACAGCAAGAAGGGTATATTGGAAGTGTGAGATAGATAAGATGGAAAGGTAATGGGGGTAGGGTATGTGTGAGGCAGATTATGAAGGGCCTTTCAAAATATGGTAAGGGGTTGCCTGGATGGCTCAGTAGGTTAAAACTTTACTCTGCCTTCAGCTCAGGTCATAATCCCGGGGTCCTGGGATTGAGGCCCTCATCAGGCTCTCTGCTCAGTGGGGAGCCTGCTCCCCCCCGCCTCTCTGCCTACTTGTGATCTCTGTCAAATAAATAAATAAAATCTTAAAAAAAAATATGGTAGGGTCTTTGGGTTTTATTCTAAGTTTTATGGGACAAAATGTGACATTTGAATTATGTTTAACAAGTTCAGTGTAGATGCTATGTACAGAATAGAAAGCATAAGGAGCAGGAGTAAAATCAGAGACCAGTTATGAAGCTATTAAAGTAATCTAGACCAGAGATTGTTGGCTGCTTAAATTAGGATTGAGGCAGTGGAAGTGATGATGTATAATGTGTTCAGATTTGGATATATGTATGTATGTGTATATATATATGTGTGTGTGTTTGTGTATGTATGTATTTTTTAAATTAACATATAATGTATTATTTGTTGGAGGGGTACAGGTCTCTGATTCACCAGTCTAAAAAAAAATTCATAGCACTCACCATAGCACATACCCTCTCCACTGTCCATCACCTGGCCACCCCATTCCTCCTACTCCCCTCCACTCAAGCAACCCTCAGTTTGTTTCCTGAGATTAAGAGTCATTTATGGTTTGTCTCCCTCTCTGGTTTTGTCTTGTTTGACTTTTTCCCTCTCTTCCCCTATGATCCTCTGTCTTATTTCTCAAATTCCGCATATCAGTGAGATCATATGATAACTGTCTCTCTCTCTGATTGACTTATTTCGCTTAGCCTAATACTCTTTAGTTCCATCCACATCATTGCAAATGGCCAGATTTCATTTTTGATAGCTGCTTAATATTTCATTGTATATATATATGTACCACTTTTTAAAAAAATCCATTCATCTGTTGATGGACATCTAGACTCTCCGTAGTTTGACTATTGGGGACATTACTGCTATAAACTTCAGGGTATACGTGCCCCTTTTCATCGCTACATTTTTATGTTTGGGGTAAATACCCAGTAGTGTAATTGCTAGGTCATAGGGTAGCTCTGTTTTCAACTTTCTTTTTTTTTTTTTTTAAAGATTTTTATTTATTTATTTGATAGACAGAGATCACAAGTAGTCAGAGAGGCAAGCAAGGAGAGAGGAAGAAGCAGGCTTCCCGCGGAGCAGAGAGCCCAATGCGGGGCTTGATCCCAGGACCCTGGGACCATGACCTGAGCTGAAGACAGAGGCTTTAACCCACTGAGCCACCCAGGCGCCCCTGTTTTCAACTTTCTGAGGAACTTCCATACTGTTTTCCGGAGTGGCTGCACCAGTTTGCATTCCCACCAAAGTGTAGGAGGTTTTCCCTTTCTCTGTATTGTCGCCAACAACTGTCATTTCCTAACTTACTAATTTTAGCCATTCTGACTGGTGTGAGGTGGTATCTCATTGAGGTTTTCATTTGTATTTCCCTGATGCCAGGTGATGTTGAGCACTTTTTCATGTATCTGTTGGCCATTTGGATGTCTTCTTTGCAGAAATATCTGTTCATGTCTTTTGCCTATTTCTTGATTGGATTATTTGTTCTTTGGGTGCTGAGTTTGATAAGTTCTTTATAGATTTTGGATACTAGCCCTTTATCTGATATGTCATTTGCAAATATCTTCTCCCATTCTCTTGGTTGTCTTTTGGTTTTGTTGACTGTTTCTTTGCTGTGCAAAATATTTTATCTTGATGAAGTCCCAATAGTTCATTTTGCCCTTGCTTCCCTTGCCTTTGGCGATGTGTCTTGGAAGAAGTTGCTGCAGCTGAGGTCATAGATGTTGCTGCCTATGTTCTTCTCAAGGATTTTGATGGATTCCTATCTGACATTTAGGTCTTTCATCAATTTTGAGTGTATTTTTGTGTGTGGTGTAAAGAAATGGTCCAGTTTCATTCTTCTGCATGTAGCTGTCCAGTTTTCCCAGCACCAGATATTGAAGAGACTGTCTTTTTTTTTTTTTTCCCACTGGATAGTCTTTACTGCTTTGTCAAAAATTAGTTTACTATAGAGTTGAGAGTCCATTTCTCGGCTCTCTATTCTGTTCCATTGATCTATGTATCTGTTTTTGTGCTAGAACCATACTGTCTTGTTGATTACCGCTTTGTAATAGAGCTTGAAGTCTGGAATTGTGATGCCGCCAGCTTTGCTTTTCTTCTTCATTACTCTGGCTATTCGGGGTCTTTTCTTGTTACAAATTTTAGGATTATTTGTTCCATTTCTTTGAAAAAAATTGATGGTATTTTGATAAGTATTGCATTAAATGTGCAGATTACTCTAGGTAGCATAGACATATTCACAATATTTTTTTTTCTATTCCATGAGCCTGGAACGTTTTTTCCATTTCTATGTGTCTTCCTCAAATTTTTTCATGAGTATTCTATAGTTTTCTGAGTACAGGTTCTTTTCCTCTTTGGTTAGATTTATTCCTAGATATCTCATGGTTTTGGGTGTGGTTGTAAATGGGATTGACTCCTTAATTTCTCTTTCTTCTGTCTTGTTGGCAGTGTATAGAAATGCAAGTGATTTCTGTGATTGATTTTGTATCTTGACACATTACTGAATTCCTGTATGAGTTTTAACAGTTTTGGGGTGGAATCTTTTGGGTTTTCCACATAAAGCATCATATCATCTGCGAAGAGTGAGAGTTTGACTTCTTTGCTGATTCAGATGCCTTTTATTTCTTTTTGTTGTCTGATTGCTGAGACTAGGACTTCTAGTTCTATGTTGAATAGCAATGGTGATAGTGGACAGCCCTGCTGTGTTCTGACCTTTGGGGTAAAGCTCTTAGTTTTTCCCCATTGAGAATGATATTCACTGTGGTTTTTTCATAGATGGATTTTATTATATTGAGGTATGTACCGTCTATCCTTACACTGTGGAGAGTTTTAATCAAGAAAGGATGCTGTACTTTGTCAAATGCTTTTTCTGAATCTATTGAGAGTATCATATGGTTCTTGTTCTTTCTTTCATTAATGTACTATTGCACATTGATTTATAGATGTTGAACCAACCTTGCAGTGCAGGGATAAATCCCACCTGGTCATGGTGAATAATTCTTTTTTTTTTTTTTAAAGATTTTATTTATTTTACAGAAAGATCACAAGTAGGCAGAGAGGCAGGCAGAGCTGGGGGGAGCAGGCTCCTTGCTGAGCAGAAAGCCTGATGTGGGGCTTAATCCCAGGACCCTGAGATCATGACCTGAGCCGAAGGCAGAGGCTTAACCCACTGAGCCACCCAGGTGCCCCTCATAGTGAATAATTCTTTTAATGTACTGTTGGATCCTACTGGCTAGTATTTTGGCGAGAATTTTTGCATCCATGTTCACCAGTGATACTCGTCTGTAATTCTCCTTTTTGATGGGGTCTTCATCTGGTTTTGGGATCAAGGTAATGCTGACCTCATAAAATGAGTTTGGAAGTTTTCTTCCATTTCTGTTTTTTGGAATAATTTCAGGAGGATAGGTATTAATTCGTCTTTAAATGTTTGGTAGAGTTCCTCTGGGAAACCATCTGGCCCTGCGCTCTATCTAGTATCTTTATAATCGTCATTCCGAACTCTAGTTCCATCATCTTACTAATAATATCTGTACTGATTATTAGGTCCCTGGCAGTCAGTGGGTACTGCCTCTTGTTCTTTTTTTTTTTGAGGTGAGTTTTTCCATTTTGTCATTTTGTCCAGAGAAAAATAGGTGAATGAGAGAACAAAATGCTGAAAGAGTAACAACAACCCCAGAAAAAGATACACTAACCAAATCAGAAGAGACCAGAAAGGAAAGAAAAGAAAAAAAAAAAAGAATATGATCAGGCTGTTGAATAGAAGAGAGCCACACACTAGATTTTGGGTTTATTTTGGTCTGTTAGAAGAAACTGCAGCCCAAAATTTTAAAGAAAAACATATATATATTTGTATATGTATATGTTATATATATATATATATATATATATACACACACACACACACACACACACACACACACAAAGGTTAAATACAATGAAAGGATAGAATTTGTCTGTAAAAATGAAAATTAAAAAAATATTTTAAAAAAGGAATTGATAAGATGTTGGTTGAAAAAGGAAAGAAGAAAAATTTAAAAAATAGAACAGAATAAAATAAAGAAAATTTAAAAGAAAATTAACTTTGAAAGACTAAATAATCTTGAGAAAAAAGCCATGAAGTCTGTGTTGTATTCCTCTAGTGCTGGAGTTTTGCAGTTCTCATTGATCAATACACTTGGTCTTGGCTGGATGTTCTTGCAGACTTTTTTTTTTTTTTAATTAAAAAAAAAAAATTTTTTTTTTTTTAAAGATTTTATTTATTTATTTGAGAGAGAGAGAGAGTAAGAGAGAGCATGAGAGAGAAGGTCAGAGGGAGAAGCAGACTCCCCGTGTAGCTGGGAGCCCGATGCAGGACTCGATCCCGGGAGTCCGGGATCATGACCTGAGCTGAAGGCAGTTGCTTAACCAACTGAGCCACCCAGGCTCCCCTCTTGCAGACGTTTTGGAGGAGGGACATGTTGCAGTGATTCTCAAATGTCTTTGCCCCAGGCAGAATGGCACCACCCTTGCCAGGGGCCAGCCTAAGTAATCTGCTTGGGTTTGCCTCATTATCCTTTTTTCCCTGAGAGCTCTCCATACAGCTTTAGAGGACAAGAATGAATATGGTGGCCTCCTAATCTCTGTCTCCAGAAGAGCTGAAAGCTCAGGGCTATACTCCTCAGGTGGCCCCCAGAGAAAAGCAGTTAGTCACTCCTCTCTCCCTGGTCTCTGGAACACTCTGTGCTCACCTGGCCTATGACTGAGAATTTCTGTCTTTGGCGCATGACCCCATTTGGAATCTCCAAACCCAGCAGATTCCTTTGGTGCCCTCCCATGCTGCTTCTCCCAGGAAAGAAAGGGGAGTATGCCTCGATCTGGCGCTTGTTGGGTCTCTGCTCAAAGAGCAGTGGTCCGACTGTGCTGTGGATCACGATTTATGGCAGTGCCGAGCTGAGAACCCACTTCTTGGCTCAGTCTTTGAAGCCAGCTTCCTTGCTTGGTTATCTGGGAGCTCTTCTGCACTCAGGCACCCTCAGGCTTTCTGTAACCCAGAGGGTCCTGAGACTACACTGTCCCAGCAAGGATTCCAATCCCCCCCCTTAGCCATTGGAGCAACATCCCTCAGCAGAGCAGACTTCTAAAAGTTCTGGTTTTGTGATCCACAGCTCTATCACTTGCTGGTAGCCAGCTGACAGAGGCTTCCCTGCACATCCCCCCTCCCAGCAGTCTGGTTTCCCATATATCACCTCAGATTCACTTTTCCACACATCCTGCTTTCCAGAAAGTGGTTGCTTTTCTGTCCATAGAATTACTGCTATTATTTGCTCTCCTATTGTGTTCCTAGGCATTCAGAATGGTTTGATAATTATCTAGCTGAATTTTTGGGACCAGATGAAATTTAGGTCTCCTCCTCCTCCTCCATCTTGCTCCTCTCATCCACTGTCTCAGATTTGAATATATTTGAAGATAGAATCAGAACCAAGAGAACCTGCTGAGGAATTGTTTTTTAGGGTATGAGAAAAAAAAGCTGTAAATTTTTCCATGTTTTTGGTCTGAGCGATATGGTAAATGTTAGTACCATTTAATGAAATGGGAAACAGTGACAGAAAGGGCCAACTGAAACAAGATATATATGACTGCCATTATTTTATATATGAGGAAACTGAGGAATAAAGAGTTTCAGTAAACTTTGGGCTAGAAGCCTGTTTGCTGTTTTGTTAGACCCAAATTTCTTAAATATCTCAATATGTTTTATTACTAGTTTTACTTGTATGATGATAACTCATGTTCATTTAAAAATTCTTTAAAAAGAAGAGCCTGAGTAAGGGTGTTTTAAAAGCCTTTGAGAAATTACATATTTTCTAGGATGGTAATGGTCAAAGAGCTTAGCACCTTGCAGATACCGGGTAATTGTTTGCTAGGTTTAGTCTCATCTTCAACTTTGACATTTTAAGAGCATGTATCTCTCTTGTAGTTAAGATAAGTTGTGTGAATTGGGGACGCCTGGGTGGCTCAGTGGGTTATAGCCTCTGCCTTCGGCTCAGGTCATGATCCCAGGGTCCTGGGATCGAGCTCTGCATTGGGCTCTTTGCTTGGCAGGGAGACTGCTTCCTCCTCACTCTCTGCCTGCTTCTCTGCCTACTTGTGATCTCTGTCAAATAAATAAAAAAAAAATTGCATGAACTGAAAATTGCATGAATTGAAAAGTAGTGGTTAAGACTAGGAATCGTAGATCAGGTTTGTAGTCTTGGTCTGATCTTTACTTTTAGTTAATCACTCTACCATTCTCATTCTTAGTTTTCTCATCTGTGAAAATAATGTGGAATAATACTTACTCATCTCACATAATTACTATGAATATGAATTGAAATCATGTGTGCTCAACAGTGCTGGCATACAGTGCCTATCAAATACGCAACTAAAGTTTATGAAGTGTTTTTTTTTAAGGTTTTTTTTTATTCATGTGAATGGGAAAGCACATGCATGAGCAGGGAGGAGGATCAGAGGAAGAGAAGAAGGGA
The DNA here is from genome assembly GCA_003697995.1 of Taxidea taxus jeffersonii. Classification (NCBI taxonomy): domain Eukaryota; kingdom Metazoa; phylum Chordata; class Mammalia; order Carnivora; family Mustelidae; genus Taxidea; species Taxidea taxus. Next base: position 8,829 of record RCUC01083893.1, read on the forward strand.
GAAGCAGACTTTGCTGAGCAGGGTGCCCAATGTGGGGCTTGATCTCAGGACCCCAGGGTCATGACCTGAGCCAAAGGCAGCCACTGAACCGTTGGAGCCACCCATGTGTGCCCCAGGGTTTATGGAGTTTGAATTGTAATAAAGCCATCATGAGATATTCAGAGTTGAAAGAAATTTGTAGTGGAGAAAGTTTGTGGGAAAATTCTTTACTATTTTTAAAATAATTTTATTTTTTTATTAGAGAAACCATGTATGTAGGCGCATGCATTGGGGGAGGGGCAGAAGGACAAGCAGATTCCCCTCTGAGTGAGGAGCCTGATGTGGGGTTTGGTCCCAGGACCCTGAGATCATAACCTGAGTTGAATGAGGTCAGGCACTTAACCAACTGAACCACCCATGCACCCCAGAATATTCTGTACTTAAACATTACTTTTTCCAGAATTATTATATATATTAACATACTTGTTATAATGAATATTTTACTGAAGGTGAATATTTGTGTTTACAGGTATTGGTTTGCCTTGCAAAAGGGTTATCATGTGGCTTTCAAAAATAGCAGCAAAACTGATAACTTTATAGAAGAACAGATTGATCCACATAAAGAAGTTATAGATAGAATGACTGATTTGAGCATGCTCAGGCTATTTGAGACCTACCTGGAAGGCTGCCCACAACTTGTTTTGCAGCTCTACATCTTTCTGGAACATGGTCAAGCAAATTTCAGTCAGTGTAAGTCTTTCCTAACACCCTATGTTAAGTGGATGCTCTGAGATTTTTAAAAAAAAATTTTGTGTGTGTGTGTGGGGTGGGAAAGGAATGGAGAAAGGGAGAGGGAGAAAGAGAATCTTTAAGCAGGCTCCATGCCCAGCACGAAGCCCAATGTGGGGCTCGATCTTACAACCCTGAGATCCTGACCTGAGTTGAAATCAAGAGTTAGATGCTTAAGTGACTGAACTACCCAGGCACCCCTCAACTACATAACTCTTTGAGAGGTTTTAGAAGTTTTCTTACAGTTTTTTTCTTTTAAGAATTATTCATTTTTTAAAAAAAGTATACTGTGGAAATATGAAAAAGTATATAAAGATATATTGTCTTCTTCTCCCTTCTTCCCATTACTTCTTTTGTCTGCTGAGAAAGGAAACTATTATTGTCAGTTTTTTGATGCTTCTTTCGGAAAAAAAATTTTTTTTAAGATTTTATTTATTTATTTGACAGACAGAGATCACAAGTAGGCAGAGAGGCAGGTAGAGAGAGGAAGGGAAGCAGGCTCCTTGCCAAGCAGAGAGCCTGATGTGGGGCTTGATCCCAGGACTCTGGGATCATGACCTGAGCCAAAGGCAGAGGCTTTAACCCACTGAGCCACCCAGGCGCCCCTTTCAGAAAAAAATTTTAAAAGCCTATATTCTTTTTTCCTTTCAGAAATGGTAACATAAAAGTTGTGTTTTCTTTTTGCACTTAATGGTATGTCTTTGAGATCTATCCATATCAGTACAGAAAGAACTCCCTCATTCATTTTTATTATCTGTATAGTATTACAAATTATGGATGTACCATGATTTATTTAACAAGTCCCATATTTATGTTAATTTAGGTTGTTTCTAATATTTTGCTATTGTAAAAAAAATGCTGCAGTGAGTAATCTTATGCAGGAATCATTTTGCATGTGTGAAGTATATCCATAGGGTAAATTTCCAGAATTGGAACCAAATGCCACAAAAAAATGAAAATTTTCTAAGTAGTCAATATATTGCTCTTCTATAGCAGATTTCCTCATTAGGGTAAAATGTTCATTTTTTAAAGGACAATTAATGTTTTCATTAAACCTTTTTATGAATCTAATTTGAGATGCTAAAAAAAAACCCACTTGCTAAATAATAGCCCCAGTTTTCATTAATGACTCTGGTTCTATGTACACTTGGATTCATCTCAGAGGAACAGATTATCATTTTCCCTAGAGTTCCTTCTATGCCAGAGTCACTTGTGAGATCAGTTCATTCCCTCAGTCTTCCTATTTTTAATTTCCCATAAAACTTTAGACTGTAGTCCCTTGTAATATTTTTACCTTTACTTTGATTTTTAGTCATATATCAAAGAGAACCTACTTATGACATGTTTTCTCCTTGTGATTCAAAGAATTTGTGGGTTTAGACATAAAAGATCTATATCATACAATTCCTAAGTTAGAAGTTCAACGTTTAGAACTACAGCCTATATTATGTTAGATTTTCTGATAATTCCAAGTAATATATAGCATCCAGACCAGCAATGGGATCCAGTAACAGCTGTCTTTATGTTAGGGTTCTGCCCTCATCCTTTAGTTTCTTCTTGAAGTAAGAAGTTGAGGTGTTAGATAAAAATATCAAAAAATGAGAAATCTAATTGGAGACTGTTAGTATAAAAAATGATGTAGCCATTAGAAATAGCATTTATAGATAACTTTTAATATCATAGGAAAGTAATTCTAAAATAAAGTTTAGGCAAAAAGTTTATGAAATTTTCTATTATACTTTTTTTTTCTTAAAACAAGCTTTGGTCAGTTTTATTAAAGAAAAAATTTGCATGATTTACTACTACTATGTCTATTCTGGCATGCTTCTAATGATACCAGAATCACCAGAGTCAGTGATAGCCAGTGTCATACCCTATATTATTTCCCACATGCTGTGAACAATTCAATATTATTGCCAGGGTAGTAATGGACAACAGTTTTGGACAACATGGAGTAGTATTCTATTTTAGATTTCCTCAAGGGTGGGCAGTTGTTGGTGAGGATGACCAGTTTTGCTTTGCCATGTCTGATCATTTTTCAGAGTCCACTTGTACCCCAGCATGTACTCTCCACTTTTCATAGTGAGTTGGAATGTAGAGTTGATTGATTCCAGCAACTTTTTCATCTTCTTTGCAGCCACCATCTTTTTGCCTTAGATGCAGGACAGCCCCATCCAAAGCAGTTGCCAAAATGGCCAGTAGAGAGAAAGAAGAGTTCCCGCAATGCAAAGCTCTTCATTGCCAAATTTTCTATCCTACTTCTAAGGATGCAGAGAAATTATTATATAAAGAATCTGGAAGAAAATATGCACAAATGTCAACTGTGGCTGCTTTTGGGTAGTAGGATTAGGAAAGGTTTTATTTCATCTTTAAACTTTCCTAAATTTAAAAATTTTCTATGCTACTCATATATTGTTTTGATAATCAAGAAGAGTAAAATGTGAAAAAAATCAGGTTATATATAGAAGTACTTCAGAAGACTGAACATATTCTTGTATTTTTGCACTCTCCTGAAATTATACTAAAAAGGAGAGTAAAGGAGTAAAGACAGTATAAACCCACAGGGAAAAAGAGAATGTAGAGTAGAATAGCAGATTAGAGTATCAACAAATGTTTAGAAGATGGAAAACAGATTATTTAAATAAACCCTACCACTGAAAGGCTAAATTATTTGAATTAATCCTCTCTCTGAAAATATGTAAACCAATTGGATATTTTCAAAAGTCTTCATATGCATGAAAGTGGGAACACAACAGGGTTAAGACTCTGAAGGCATTTATACCTGGAGTTTTTTGTTTTGTTTTTTACCAAAACTGTAAGTAGCAGATTCAGTTTTGATAGCTTCCAGTGTGTAGACTGAAGACAAAGCTCAGTCCTCATAAGGGAGGGACATCTGATAAAAAGATCTAATCTGTAAAACTGGTACTCCAAAAGGCACCCTCCTCAGGGCGAAGGTGTGAAGTTACCTACCTCATTATCTACTTTCAATACACAGCAAGAAATACTGCCTTGCTGTTGAGTAGAGCAGGGAAACATAACAGTATAACAATTTTGCAATCAAAATTCTCATCTTTAGTCCCCCAAACAAAACAAAACTGAAAACAAACTAATGAAAGCCAAGATATGAATATAGTTTAAAGTGGTCCCAGAATGACAGTGACCCTAGCCATCTTGCACAAACAAGTATAAATCCTCCCTGGAGGAATTCATTTTCTCTCAGGCCTCAAATAATTTTCACAGATAGTTTTCCAAGGAAAATGAATGGTTTACAGTAATTTATAGCACACACACACACAAAAGCATCATGAGTAAGAACAGCAGAAAAGAAAGTTTATTAAGTCTTTAGATATTGGAACTTTACAGTTACAAAGTATCTGCATCCTATGTCAAAAGAGGTAAATGATGAACTTAAAAATATGGAATAGGAAACTATAAAAAATGATTTGTATATTTGAAAAACAAAAGAGTAGAATTTATAAGAATGATAAAATTTAAGAATCAAAATTTACTTAGCAGATAAGACATAGCTGTATAGACAGTGATTCAATCCTAGATCAGGAGAAATTATTCAAATTATACTTTATAGAGACAAAGAGATGGAATATACAAAAAAGATATTAAGAGACATGGAAGGTGGGATGCAAGGTCTAATATACATCTGAGCAGAGTCTGTGAAGGAGAGGAGAGGAGAGAAAAAATGGAACAGCAGTAATTTTGATAAGTTAATGGCTGAAAAAAAAATCAGAAATGATGAGAGTCACCTACCCACAGATTCAGGAAGCCCTTCATCTTACAAGCAACTAAGTGGAAAGAAATCCATTCCTTAGCATATCACTACTAAAGGAAATTCCAAAGAATGTACTTCATATAGAACAGAGGTGTTCTGAAATGCAAGAAGGAATAAAGAAGAAAGAAAATAATAAATATGTGGGTAAATCTAACTGAAGATTGACTAAAATAAAATACCATATGGTTAAGAAAAAGATAGAAGGAAAGTATAAGACAGTGATAACATGTAAGTCTGGTAGAAGATAATGGAGTTAAAGTGTTTTGAATTCCTTGTATAGTCCAGAAAAAAGGTAAAGCAAAGGTGGATCTGGGTTTTTTGAAGTATAAAACTTAAACATTTAGAGAGACCCTATTTAAGACAAAGAATATATTATAAAAAATTAGGTATTGTGTTAGTCTGTGTGGACTGCCACAACAGAATTCTACAGCTTAACCATCAGAAATATATTTTTGTAAAGTTCTGGAGATTGGAAGTCTAAGATCAAGGTGTCAGCAGAGTTGGTTTCTGGTGAGGGCTCTCTATTTGGGTTGCAGATGGCCACCTTATTGCTGTTTCGTAC